>KN894235.1:8566-26455 GCA_000934455.1 Apostichopus parvimensis
TAGGGCTCTTAAAATGCAATCTGGATTTGGTTGCTAGGCGGGGCCATATCCTAGCAACCAAAAAGTTTAAAATTTTTTTTTTGCCCAATTTCATCCTTTGAGACATATGGCAAGACACCATATCAATTTCAGGCGATTCTGAGAGGGTCGACGTGGAGGCCACTGTTGATTTGGCATGGATTGACCCATATATATGCAATCGTGATTGTGTGTTAATTTGTGTATGCTTGTGTACGTTACACCTTGGCTTTCAAACATGTTAACTCAAAAGGCATACGATGGATTAATTTTATAGTTTGTTTGTTGATTTATCATAAATCATCTAATATACCTTCAGTCTATAATATGTTCCTCTTTCATCAGACATAGACACGTTTCTCTGTACTCCGTACTAGTGTACTATACTTTTAAATTTGTCTTTAACAAAGTGTTATGTCTTGTGTATAATTCAATGTAAACACTCCCACATCAACAGTGACCAAAGATAACCGATGACCTCATTACGTCACATGCATTCTCGTGTGAAATTCCAGTCCTGTATCATGCATGTGCTAATTCCTACATAGATTGAGTGCATGTGGGCCTTGCATAGTGTAGTATTGTCACCCTAAGGCTATGCAACCATGACAACTAAATTTTTAGAGTATACGTAGTATTCGATCCACGGCTGCTCATGACACATTTCAAATCAGATATTTTTTACCAACATCTGGTGAAAAGCATTTGTGTGTGTCCCTAGATAACTGAGCATTTGTGTGTGACCCTACAGTAGATAACAGAGCATTTGTGTGTGACCCTAGATAACAGAGCATTTGTGTGTGACCCTAGATAACAGAGCATTTGTGTGTGACCCTAGATAACAGAGCATTTGTGTGTGACCCTAGATAACTGAGCATTTGTGTGTGACCCTAGATAGCAGAGCATTTGTGTGTGACCCTAGATAACTGAGCATTTGTGTGTGACCCTAGATAACAGAGCATTTTTGTGTGACCCTACAGTAGATAACAGAGCATTTGTGTGTGACCCTAGATAACAGAGCATTTGTGTGTGACCCTAGATAACTGAGCATTTGTGTGTGACCCTAGATAACAGAGCATTTGTGTGTGACCCTAGACACTTGTTTGACCAAACCTATAGCAAGGCTATCGCTTTCTCCCAAAATAACAAAGTGAATCAGTAACTGACTTCATAGAAGTATGCCCAGTCAGTAGATTAAGAAGGGTAAAATTAAGCTAGTATTTGTGAACACCTGCTGGCAGTTAACGCAGATATTGAGAGTGCAGTAGATGTAAAGGCTGAATCTTCCAAACAATGAAACTAGTAATGGTAAATAAGGTTATAACTGGATAGACACTTCCAATTTATTAAACATCTCTTGAGTACTTTGTGTGTTGGTTTGTTAAGTATACTGTGTTTGTATATTTGTAAGTAGTTATAGTCTAATACACTGCTAAGAAGGGTACACAAGTTACAAGTAACATTTAGGCTTGTTTTATTTATCCTACCGATGGGCCTGCGTTCATCACTGCTTTTGTAGACGACATAGCAGCAGTCTACATCAGAAAGATGAGTCACCCTCAAGAGATGTTTAATTGGATTTTTTTCCCTTTTTTCTTCTTCAGATATGCATAAGACAACAGCGACTCAATGGCTCTCACATGGAAAGGACAGCGCTGATTAAATTTGGAACGAACTTTATGCAACTTTTAAGGTATGCTTGACCATAGTGATGGCTGCAGGGCAGACAGCAAAATTATGTATTGAATATAAGAGCTGCCTCAGTTAGAGATGCAGATGCATAACGTATGATTAATGCCAAAAATAAATGCATAAAAAAGAAATGAAAGTGAAGTCAAGGTCTGTGAAGTGATGCTTTACATGAAGATGAGTAATGTGGGATAAAATCGCTCATAGATTTGGAAGGGAAAGACATCGCAGATATGTTATGATACCATATGGCAGGAAAATATGATATATGCGTAAATCATATATATATATTGTTTACTGTGGGCTAAGAAACGCATGGTTGCTTGTGTATTTCATTATGGACAGCTATTCAAGTCACTATGTAGACTGCACACAAACATACTATGTAATTTACTCATGTTTTACTTGTATCTCTGTATTTGCATTTCTCTTTACATCTGTAAATTTGTTATCAGTTTTGATTTCCTTGCTGAAGGCAAAAGGAATCTATGTGCTGGTGATGACGTGTGTGTATTGGTATATTCCCTAACGGTCCAGCCCCTACCTGTGAAAAGGAAATGTAGAATTTTTCCCCACCCCTCCACATTTCAAATCCTGTGTATGCCACTAGTATGTGTGTATGTGTGTGATGCCTTTAATAGTTTACAATGTAACTCAAAAAGTACATTGTATTTCAACTTCAAAATTGGTTTGTGAAATGGTGTGAATGATGCTAAGTGAGTGCAAAGAAGAAGCCTGTTGTTTACATAGAAGTCAGAGAACAACAGGTTAAAGTCTGAAAACCTTGTTAACAGAATAACTATAAGAAAAAGTACATGATGCTTCAACGTCATACTTGGTATGTGAAACCACCTTTCATAGTGAGTAGCAGCACCTCATTCAAAGATCAAAGGTCATTGGAGGTCAACAGACACCAAGCCTTGTGAAAAGATTACTTCAGATTCAAAGCTTGGATGAATTTGTTGATTCACCTTCGGGTAGTTCAAGAAACCTAATGTTTGTTTTAGAGGTCAAAGGTAATTAGAGTTCACCAGAGATCAAGAGTCTGTAAAGCTTTATAAACACACTAAAACTTGGCAACCTTGTAAATAAAATGTCTTAAAGGAGTGAAATGTCAACAGGTGTGATATCCCATGACCAGTTTTGAAACTTTAATACCCAATACTGTAATCAATATAACCATTGTCCAAAAGCTTTTCTTATAAGGCAAGTATTAAACCACTATAAAGGTTATCACTTTGGTTCTTTCACACAGTGAGTGGACTGAAACCTTTGCATACGATTTCAAAGATGAACGGATGATGAAGCATTTGCGAGAAATTACACAAAAGTTGAGCACTTTGGAACCAACCCTGAAGAAAACTGCTGGTCAGATTATACAGGGTCTTTTCAGAAAGGTATTTTGTTAGTTCTTATTGTGGAAAGGTTGTGGCAAGTGTACGGATGAAGCATTTGATTCCTTTCTATTCCACATTGTTAGGTATCATAAGCCCAACATACTGTTTATTTGAGCTTGTTATGTTATGCATTGTCAAGCCCTGATCACATATTGACTAATATGAGTGAAAAGCTTCACTTACTTTGTTAGTGCAACATTATGTTCAGGCCAGGTTTGATTTACCATAAAACCAATCCTTAAAGGAGACCAACCATGGTCATTAAACCTGCATTACAAGCATGCATGGTAGAATTTAGCAGGGATTCATCTTCACACAGAAGACTTGAATAAGTCCAACAAATTCACTCTGCAGGAAGTGTTTTAGTGCTATAGTTCAAGATAACGATCAGAAAAGTCAACAACAAGCCTTCATTACTTGTACAAAATAACCAGTGGGAAAGTTGAAGCGGTCTGGTTTAGTTCACTGTTAACCAGTGAACCAGAGCACTATGGCTATTGATTTAGACCCCTCCAATTGTGTGCGATACCACAGATATGTAATTAGCATAAATGAGATACTGGACAAACTTCCCCTATCTTCATTATTCTTTATCATTGATGCACAACTTTAGTTTGCTTGGTTACCTCACTGTAATACCATAATACAAATCTTTTCTGTGTGAAGGCCAATAAAATTGTTCTGTTTTTCTTTTACAGTTGGGAACTTTGGAAAAGTATGAAGATGTCCTAGTTCGGGTTAACATGGCTGCATCTGAGAGAATGCATGCTCTGAGAGCAAATCCAGCTTCCTTTCAAGTTAACATCATGGATATCTGCCCTGAACCTCATGTACTTGCACAGCAGCTCACCCACATTGAACTGGTAAGAAAAATTCACACAGCCGACTATTAATAATGGAGTAGGGATAAATCAAAATCGTGCAGCTATATTAGTCCTGGGGTATGGGCTTAGGAGATGTGCATGTTACAGATATTTTTGATAAATTGAAGTGGCTAAATGTCCGTCAACGTGCATTATATTTCAGGAATATTCTAATGTATAGATGTGTCCACGACCTGGCTCCAGATTACCTTACTGATAATACAATACTACTGAGAGATAGCCATTCGTACAGAACTAGATCTAGCTGCTCTAATAATGTTTTACTTGCTCCTGTTTGATCTGGGAATGGTAAAAGGTCCTTTAAATTTTCTGAGGCAGGTTGTGGAACTGTCTTCCTCCAAATTTGAAATGCTTGCCAAATGTTAATATTTTTAAACGCACAAATTTGAAATGCTGCCAAATGTTAATATTTTTAAACGCAATATGAAAACTTATATATTTTGTATAGATATCTGATATTTGTTTGTCTATCTTTTTGCCATCCTTTTTGTGCTTTTGGATGTTTACCGTTTTTCTACTGCATTATATTGTATATGTATTTTGTATTGAGGGCTCCTCTGGAAAGCAGTGCTTCTGCACTGAGCAGGACTACCCTCATTAAAGATGACAATAAAAAATAATAAAGGGATCTCTGTTGAAAGGGGCTAAGAAGAGTCTTTTAAAGGGTAGTGAGATGACTTAGCATTACCTTGAACATCGATAATCATTACATCTACAGTAATAGAAAGAGGCAGTCAATTTCTTCAGATAAGTTGTGGATTTCCAAATTTTTGTTTCACATTTCAGGAGAGGTTGACAAACATTGGCCCAGAGGAATTTGTGCAATCATTTATCAAGGAATCAACATCGGATAGTAAGAATGTGAGTACTCATAGTTTTTAATATCCTGAGAAGTAAAGTTCTTGACAGACATTCAGATTGACAGTCATCAGCCCTTCCCAGATCTGAGTCAAGAAAGATTGAAGTGAAAGGCCTTGAAGAATTGCATTCTCCACTTAAGTTTCCATGTTAGGATGGGTTCCACATGTTTTAATGTGCTCTATTTAAATATGTTGTATTGTTTCCTGTGAACTAATAAGAATGTTCATTGATGTTCATGAAGTAGACCAATAGCACTTACAGTAGTGGAAAATCATAAGAAATGTTCCATTTGAACAGAGAAAGATCATCTTTATATTCCAAATATTGTTTTCCTGATTTGCAGCAAAAATTCCAAGACATCAAAAGGACAAGAAATTTAGAGGCTTATGTGGAATGGTTCAACAGGCTTAGTTACTTAGTAGCGACAGAGGTCTGTATGCACATTAAGAAGAAACATCGGGCCAAACTCATTGAATACTTCATAGACGTAGCTCGAGAATGTTTCAACATCGGCAATTTCAACTCACTGATGGCGATAATGTGTAAGTGTATATTTTGCCATGCAGTCCTAATATGCCCATAGTGCAGTATAGTTAAGAGTGTTATTTCTTCACTTTTTTCAACCGCAAAGTACATCCTCAATTCTCACTAAGTGTAATGTAAACAAGAATGTTAACTTGTTTACAAGTTCAGCCCAAAATTGACTATGACTTCTATAGTGACACACATTGTTTTTGCCAAAAAATATGATTACACTAACAGTTTTGGATTTCAAATATGCAGACTTCAGTTAAAAGAGAAAGACCAAAGCAGAAGTCTGTTTGGGGAGGGTTGGGTCAGCATACGTTGGGTGGCATGTTTGCAATGCATCAAATTCACAAGAGTCCATGTCAGCTAACATCCATGTTTTCCTCGTGTCTTAACTACCTATGTCTAACCCACTGTTTCCTGAGGGAACCTATGTGGCATTTATGATATATTGACTCAATGTATTCCTTACATTATTATTATTATGATTTGTTTGTATTTATTTTTTTATTCATTCTTTTGTACATTTTCACATGAAATACAAAACAAACTACTCTAAGGGGTGTGAAGATCTGGTTTCATAATAGACACATGGTTGTGAATTCAGTGATGCAGTGAAAGCCTCAAGTTTTGAATCAACTACAAAATACACCTGTAAAAGTACACACTTCTGCTATTTTAGGTGTGATACCGACAGGGGCTATTATTCCTGTTGTAATGAAACAATGCTTCATCCTACTCTTTTAGACTAGATTCATAGGCTTTATCATAGTGCTACTTTGTGGGTATCTGTTTGTCATGTAGAAGTAAGGTGAACTTATAATGTCAAATATTCATTATCTGTCAACTTTTAAATCAGAAGAGTGTATTGTCCTGTCTATATTCATTTTGTGGGCTTTAGGTAAACATAAAACATACTATAGTTCATGTATTGAGGAAAGTAACACTGACCTGTAGTATTCACAACTACTATTTCATAACTACTGGGACAATGCACATACTTGTTAGAGTGTTACTGTGCTCGATGACCACAGCTCTCAGAATCATCACTTTCTATGCTTCTATTCACAGCTGGCTTGAACATGTGCCCAGTTGGAAGGTTAAAAAAGACTTGGGGAAAAGTGAACATGGACAAATTTGAAATATTAGAGGTAAGAGAGGGAATCATGCACACTAATCAGACTTCATTGCTATTATTAAATTAATGAAACCTTGTCTCTTTATAGAACTGAAGATGTTGATTTAGAGTGACATTGTTTTAATTGATCTCTTTTCAGCATCAAATGGATCCCACAAGTAATTTCACCACGTACAGACAGTCACTGAAGGCAGGTATGCAGAGGGCCCTTACTGCTCAGGAAGGTGCCTGTGACAAGATTGTGATTCCATTCTTCAGTCTCTTAGTCAAAGATCTCTATTTCCTGAACGAAGGTTGTTCAAACAAGACTGACAATGGTCATATTAATTTCCAGGTAAATATCGGTAGCCACCACAAAAAGAAATGAATTAAACCATTCTGTGGACTTAATTTCCATTAAATGAGAACCAAAAGGGAATGTTACAAGGGAATTACAGTAACAACTGTAACTAAATCATTGTAAGCAATTGCTTGGGTCACCAGCAGGGATACCAATTCTTAATTTTTATTTTTGGACCATGAGATGAATTACGATACCTGTATTAAGTTTTTTCATTTTTCTTTATCATTGACATTTGGTTTCAATCTACAGGTAATTGAATAACTTACAAACTGTAGATTGTAATATAGGCTTATCAAATGCAAGGTTGCTGTGATTGGTTGTTATGCAACTAATAGTTGAGTGTTATGCTCAAAGAAGCATTGAGAAATGAAAGTACATCACTGAAGCAAAATGCCTTTCATAATTCTTCACACTGGTTTCCTTTTTTCCAAACGTAGAAATTTTGGCAGCTTGCTAAGCAAGTAACAGATTTCATGACTTGGAAAACTGTGGATTGCCCGTACCCAAGAGAGAGGCAGACCTTGAACTATCTCCTAACAGCACCAGTATTCTCAGAAAATTGTAAGTGGAAGTATCCATGATTGTGTAATTAAAAGTATTTATGAGCATTTAGAGCTAACATTCTATAAGTCAGAGGTACAGTAGTATAAAGAAAGAAATACACTCACCTCTGATCTTGTATTCCTGATGTGTCCGACCTGTGTTAGCATTTAATTGGTAATAAAATAGTATACAGCACAGTCCTCCAATAAGAAAAGTAAACGATTCACTGTCGTCCAATCTCAGTTCCGACCTGTGGTGTTAGAATATTTATGCCAAGCCGTAGTGGAAAGTTCTGACCAGTGGTGTTGAATAAAATGCCAGTAGTAGTATTTGTACTGGTAGGACGCCTAGGCTTATAAACTCACAAACAGCTGCTACGCTAGGCTACCTTAAAATTAATAAGTGAATCACCCGAACAAATAAAGATAATAGCACTGAAGTTCTACGCGGTAGAATCGCTAAATGACTTAAACAGTAAATGAAAGCTACGAGTAAAGTTCCACACATCAGCTAACAGGGCAACTAGTCACAAAGAAACTTCCAGACTATCCTAAGTGATGCTAAAGAAATGAATTCCTATTCTGACATTGCTAAGATATTTGAACATTTGAACATATTTATTAACACTGCAGGACTTGATTCAGAAATTTCTGTTATTTTGTCTTTTAGCCCTACATCTGGCATCCTTTGAAAGTGAAAATCCAGAGTCTGATATGGAGAGGGAGCAGTACAAGAGTTTAAAGTGAGTATCTGGCATTAATTCACCTTGTTTGCAATGTTTTAATAACTAAATTGACACCACAATGGAGTTCAATAGTGCAACAAGGCACGTTTGATTTCACAAAGTGAAGAAACTATTGAACAATGCTGATTTGCTTTTGCATATTATAAATATACTGTGATAAAGTATCTGGATGACACATTGCAAACGATCATTATTAAAGCATACCGGTTAACTTTAATTGATCATTTGCAATATTAATATGCTCCTAGGTTTGCTAAGATTGCAGAATAAAAGCAAACAGCTGCTTCAACCACATCCTTTTTCTGTGCTAGTTGAAAGTATCAAGATTCCTGCCAGGGTTCTACTATCACAACTAGAAGCATGTAAATCTATGCATTTCTACCACTCTTGCTGTGAAATAAACTGCTTTCATGAATGTTATTGATTAGATAGTCTTCAGTTTTACATGTGGCCATCAAGCAAAGATGAACAGAAAACTGGCCTCAAATATTGACCTCAGGAACAAAAGTTTATTCTCCTTCCATAAGTGCCAACCTAGTGGTTTCAACAATTAGTTGCAATTTATGGTTTTTATAGTGACTGGCGTATATTTACTTAATGTAAACATCTTCCACGGTTTCAATGTTGTGCAAGACATTACAAACACCAAGTTTTGAAAAATATAAGTTATCTGTTTGGTATTTACATGAGGCTAGCAGCAGTACTTCACTGTGTAAAGTATTTGTTAATTCTATGTTCAGAGCTGCCAGCCAACAGCCACTGTGCCTCCCGCCCATGTATAAGGGATGTTTCATTTTCACAAAAATGTTGTGCATCTGTAAGTCAAAATCACATCCTAACTGTGGATTGTGGGAATGCAAGATTTGATTCCTTGTGGAAGGCAAAAGGAATCTATGCGATGAAGGCTCGTGGATGGATGTATTTACGTGTGCACTTGCATAGTCAGAGTGAAATTCCTGTTCGAGCCGTGCAAGGCACGGCTCCTGCATGTTAATTGGAACTTTTTTGGAAATACAGACAATCAATAGCAAATTAAAGTAACGAATGATATGGAAGACAAGCAGCAAAAAAATTTCGAAGCTTTAAATGAGTGAAGGAAACTACTTAGGAAAATAATGGGAGGTTGCCCCAGACCTGGCAAACCCACTCTGCCGGGGTGTACCCTTACGCTAAGAAAAAAATAAAAATAGTTCCCGGTGACTGAGCTGTTCCCCAGAGGAGGACAATTCCGATGGGGTTTTACTCACAACCCTCTAGCCACCACGTTCCAAAACAAGGGGTCCCCCCTCCCACTGCCAGGGCTGAAGCTTCCTCCCAGTTTAAAAAATCTAATGTATCTAGGGAACTTTTTAAAATTCTTTTTTGCGTAGGTTTTGTGAACTAAGTATTTAAGTAAGAGGTCATGGATTAGGGGATCAAGGTGGAGGGTGTGAAAGTGTCACATTATTTGCCATCGGCATATCCCTCTAATAATAGTTTAGTTTTCAAATAACTATAAGGTATTGTTATCTTCCTTCAGGCTGCAGTGTGAAGAAGTCAACAAGTAAGAGGCAGATAGGTGCTAAACAAACTGACCAGGGATGGATATGTCTCTGATTGGAGGAAACAAGCTATGGATATACTCACTTGGGAGGGAAACAGTTTGGCAACCGAGTCACCAAGCGAGAGAGAGTTATGCCATGATCTCAGCCCAAGTGAAGAAGTTACCATGGTTACCATAGTTGAGCACATGTCAGAATAGCATAGGACTTTTTGTATGAAATATTTCAGAGTAGGAAGGAACAAGTTTCTGTAGTATTCAATGTGTGCTTACACAATTTATCTATTTATTACTGCACTGTTTATGACTGAACTTTAAGCAAGTTGTCAAGAGATAGCAGATGGCTTCAGCTTTATATTAGTTTGTACAATAAATACAGGCAGCAACATGTAGCAGCAATCTTAGATGAGAGCTAAATTTAGGATATTATGATGATTTAACACAGGGGCACTTTAAGCAAACTATGTAGCAGAATCAAAGATTTAAATAATATATCAAGTCTGATTCTCAGACTAATCATTTTTTAGCAAATTCTTATAAAATCAAAAAAGTTTATTTGAAACAGTACGACAAACTGCCATACACTGAGACTTGTTTGAACTATTTCCATCTATTCAATTTTTGTTTGATGTAAGCTAACAGTTTGCAAGGATTTTTAAGCATAACAGCCCACTGCCAGAAACATTTTTCTATATGGTGCTTTTGTAGTTTTTTCTCATGAAATGAAGATATTCGACTAATGGATGTTGTCAATTGATCATGTTTATTTAGCATGTTCCAGTGCAGCCAAAGTAAATTGTATTGTAACAGGTTCATGAAAATGATACTTCCCAGTTATACAAATGTACATATTGTAAAAAGCAAAGTAATAAAAGTCATAGATCACATCGGTCTTCTTGATTTTATTGTCTCATACTCTTTTTATTTTTCAGTCCATATATTCTCAGACATTTGTTTAAAGACTAATTTTGTTATATACTCCTGTTCCCAGACCTTTGAATTCAATCCCATTGACACAAGTTGTGCTGTATGTAATTTAGAAGAAATCATGAGACCCATATGTAAAGGCATCCCAAATCACAAGCTGGTGACTCAGTGTAACATTAACTAAAAATGCTTGTTCTGATCAAGCCGATCTTCAGCAAAAACAAACCATCAGATGGATTGTGAGTGTTAGCTAGTCCATCACCTCCCCCCACAATTACCTTGGCAGGTACCATCATAAATATGCACACCTTGTCTCAACAGAATAATATCAATAAATAAGTGTTCCAACATCACACACAGTTTCCTGTACTGAATCAGCATTCAATGTGCTCTCAATAATGATTGGAAGCTACTGAGAAGATGCTCACTTCAACCTCGGACGCATTTCAACAGTCATTAGTTCTTCAATCATTCAAATTTTCAGCTCTGTATAGAGTTAGTATGGAATAGCCAGAATTGTCAAAGACATTGTTCAGCTCTTATTATTTGCCATTTCTCGAGCCATGCCACCTAAACATGCTGGTGATTGTGAAACAGAACTGTTCTGTGACCACTGAGATGGAGTCTTAGCCTGCAAGAAGAACAAAGATGACTTGACATTAGATTGGCTCCTGTACAGGAAGGATATCATATATAGTAACCATGCCAGCACAAACTGGCTGAAATCATAACATTAATACACTGGCATGAGGTTCAGACACTCATCATGTTTACAGGCCAAGGTATTGTATACAGACTAGCAAATTGGTACACCATCTTGATTTCATAATAAACCACAGAGCCAACATGGTTTGTGTATCTTGATAAAAAAAATTGTTGCTCCGGTTCATAATTTGATATAGCTGATTTAAGTTTTGTCCAAGAATTAGGTCAATCAGAATATTCCGTTGCAAACATAAGTGGACAATTAAGTCACTGGCTGTTAAGTGTTTATTTGACACATACAGAAAGAAAAGCCACAAGACATATTTTGATTCCTCGAAAAGAATAAGAATCTAGATGCTATAGGCATGTACGTGTGTAACCTTGTAAACATGATAACTCAAAAGAACATGGTGGATGAACTTTATGAAGATATATTGAGTCCAAGAACTCTATTGAAACTGGTGGAGGTCAAAGGTAATTTAGTTCAATTGGTCACTGAAAACCTTGTTAACACAACTGCAAAAGTAAAGCTAGAACTTCATATTTTTTATGTAGATCCCCTTTGGTGAGTACAAAAATCCTATTGTTTTATGGAGGTCAAGGGTCATTTAAGGTCCAGACAAGTCAGAGTCTCAACACCTAATGAGAAAGCCAAGAGACTTTGTGATATTTTGCCACATTTCATAAGAGAAGGTTCTTGTAATAATAGCTTTACATACTGAGATATCCTGTTAACATAACAAAGCTATGAGGCTGATCTCTGTTGGCCGCAAATAATCTTTGAACTCCACAGAAAATGATAGGCTTCTTATACTCGATAAGCTTGATCCCAAAATCAGTAATGATGTTGATCTAAGCTTTAAAGTTTTGTTTATCAAACTTTCTGTTGACATCAAATGACCATTGACATCTACAAGCAAGTATGAAGTTCATTCAACCTTCACCTATTACAAACTTTACAAAATTTTACCTATGGTGGCCTAACAATATTCCTTGACGGTTGAATTTTCTTGAGGACATGGTGATTTTTTTGGCAAATGATGTCTGAGGTCTTTGACTTCCTTTGTTCAAGTCAAGGAATGAGAAGTTCATTTAATATGGTATAGAATATTATGACTCTCTTCGGAACAGTTGAGATGATACCACAGTAAAGGGTTGTTATTGGAAAATTATTTATTTACTAGAATATCAAACAATGTAGCAAAGAACACAACGTCTTTCACTAAATAGTAGGTTATATATTGTCAAACACAGATGCAGAAACAGCCAATAAACTTTTAATAAAACAGTTTTTCAACGTTAATTAATCTGACTGATGCTTGTTTTTGTGAAGCCAGAACTGAAATTCACATGATCATAGTCATTGTAGTTATTAAAACTTCAGAGGAAATGTTCATACTTTTCAAAAAAAGTTACTTTTGTACTAAAAGGTATTAAAATACACTCTGTGGTGCAGTGGGGTGACTACTTGCTGCATTGTTATTGTTTGAAACTCTGGTTACCCTTGTTTACAGTTCATAGCACTAGCACAATAGGAATAGTAATTTAGATTGAACAAAAGTACCAATCCAGCACAGTGCAAGTAGTTTTAGTACAGTATTCTTGATTACAAATACCAGGTGTATGTTGAGAATATAACAATTAAGTGAGCCAGCTGTATGTATGACAGAGAATACTGTACCTACTACAGCCAGGAAAGTAAATATATAGCTAATACTAGGCATACTTCATCAACAGTACTGGGTACAGTACCTACTATGACATAGTGCAGAACTGATAGTTTAATCAGAACTGCACAGAGCACAGAAAAGATACAGTATACAAATGTAATAAATACAACTAAACTTCACATATATGCTGCATGTATAGGTAGCTGGTGGTCACCCCAAAGGTTAGAAAACCCACTCTGATTACAAGAGAATTCAGTTGGTCTGAGCTCTCTTGCAAATTTATGTATCATATGTAAAATAAGTGATATTTTAGAGGATTAACTTGAATGTCTTGTTTTCATATGAACCAGAAAGCCAGCAGACTTCGAGATTCCTTACCAAGTTTTAGGTGAAAAACATTTAATGTAACACTGCTCATAACATGTCAGCTTTTGATCTCAAATGACGTTGACCATTACCTCAGATTTTTACTAAAGAGTTCTGATACTCCAGTGAATCTACATGATCTACAGCATGCAATGTTTTTTACCAGTGACAACTCAACACATGCCATTCAGAATTTGAATAAACCATAAACCAGGACACTAACACAGGTTTGAGATAGGGGTGGGGGAGGGGCTAGGAGTCAGACCAAAGTTCAGGGTGGGGAACTTGCCACTTATGGTGGCACCACATGTGCATGAATTTTGTTTCTTTGAAATATATTGTGGCCATATCTCTCCCTCCCCCAACCTCAGTGTTGAGGTCCCTGGTAAAACCATTTTAACACCACCTACCTGGATGGAGAGAGCATGTACACCTCCTGCAAGCTCATCCTTAAGGACATCATTCACCATACGATGTCGTTTAATGAGACTTAGTTTCTCAAAGTCCATCGACACTACCACTACCTTGAAATGACTTTCTGACCCTTTTGGCACGTTATGCATGTTACTCTCGTTTATCACTTCCACGTGTGTTGGCTGTGGTACAAAAAATGATAAAATGGTATTAGAAAGCTGTGTCCTATGCTCAATGAACATTTGTGTCTTGCAACTATAATAGAATTCCTAGGTGGGAACTGTTTATGAAGTAAGACCTTTGTAATATTGCATTAGAAACTTTTCAGTCTCTGACTTCATATGATCTTTGACATCCATCAAATACAGCTAAGCTAACACCACTAGTATCAACTTATTCTTTATGGTGTATGGATGGAAGAGCAGGCCCTCTTTTGCAAGCCAGATGGGTCGTTTGTTATGTAGAGTACAATGAACTAACAAGACAAGTATCAAGAGGACTCCTGCAATGATTCACTTTGTACAATCATGTGAATAATGACACGATACTGTATTGAAGTCAGAAATGAACAATCTACAAAAAAAAAATCAAATGATTTGTTGAATGCCTGAAATTTTTTTAAAACAGAAACTCTTACTATTTATCACAAAACATTAATTATATAAAAAGCACCTTACTATGTGTTTGCTACTACACCAAAACATTTCAGGATACAGAAGCAAACATAAATATCTTCAATTAAAGACAGCCACCATGAAAATGTCAATTATCTAACATTTCGTCTTTGCTGTATAAAGGCATTTATAAAGTTTGATCAAAACCAAACCAATCATCCACAAGAAATGATATTCAATGCTTTAGTTTAAGCATACTGCTTGTTTTCAAATCTAACTGCTGCTGACTAGTTTGAATTACCTTGTATTGCAAGTGTACATTACCTTCAGAGACTCTTGTAGTTTTGTCAGGATAGATACTTCCACAGGACCAGGGGCCATCCTGGAAGCAAAGCTCCTGTAAATAGCTACACTACTCTGCTTTATTAGCTGAGTCTGAGTGACAAGTTTAATAGGTGATCCCACTACAGGAGAGTAGAACAAATTAGAGAAAGAAAATCAGAGCCAATCAACAGATGATTTTATATTACTGCTTTCAATTTACTTCTTTGAACTAGAGCATCAGCCATGTTGTAGCTCAATTGAGTTGTTAAGTGATGTACCACCTATCATAAGAGAACACATTTTCTGTGTGCACTGTGTACCCAGTAACAGATATTAAACCAATTTCAGATACTGAACATTCCTCTTCATGGCACTGTTCTGTAATACACTATGGAAGCTTGTCAGAAACAAGAAAACTTCAGAGAGGATTGGGCTTTGATCTTAAGTGCAACCGAAATGACATTGTGAGCTCATTTGTCACTTTCATATTAGGCCTACTTTGCACTCAGACTGATTACCTAACATGTAGCAAACATATTATGAACAAGAAATCTATTGTTAGGAATGAAGATGTGAAGTCATGTGAGGTCAGAAAAGGTCAAATGTGAAAATGAGGTAAGTGTTATATCTCATGATCATGTAAGTGACAAAGTTTATTTTGACCATGATAGGTTGCCTATTGACTTAGCAACTTGTTTAACAGATTATGTCTCTTTCAAGGAAAACTTGGACCATACATAATATTTTGCATTCTGTCCATGAGCTCATGGTTTTGAGGCAAGTCCAAGGTAATTTTTTGGTAATAAGAGTTCAATTAGGAAATTTGTATTTTCAGGAATTTCATCATGAACAAAATTTATTATGTTAAAGGTAAGTTTTAATGTTATTGATGGAAGAAATGTGCATCTTGTGGGGGAAGTCACAGGGTCAATAAAGGTCAAGTAGGAAACCTTGTAAATATGATCCTTTTAAGAAACCGCCCAGAAACTCAAAATCTCAAAGAAGAAACACTTCCCAGCCCTAATAATAAAAGCAGTTTATATTTTGGAATTGGTTGCAAATGTCTGACAAACAAATCAACCTCAGAATTCAATTCAGAATTCAGAATTCAAACCTCAGAATTCAAACCTCAGAATTCGAACCTCAGAATGCAACTGATGTAACAATTTTACATTCTTCAACCATGTGAATTGCTAGGAAGTAAACCAGAAAGACAACAGTCTTGGGGTTCCTGGGTTTTATTTGGGAACATTTAATCTAACAATGGACACATTTTCAAGTTTTCACCTCAAATGACCTATGACCTCCACATCTATATCAATAGAGCTCTGTTACACACTAAGTATGAATTCCATCCAAGATTTACTTTTGAAATTGTCTTATTTAAAAGCTCCTTTGTTTTACCTGTGCTGACCTTAGTGCCCTAAAAACAATCATTCCATGAACCCTTGAAGATTGATCCATTTGCTAAGTATGAATTTTATTTGTTTTGTGAAAATCATAACCTATGTAGTCATACAGGTGGATGAGTGGGTGTTTGTGTGTGACGCCTTGCTTGTAAACATGTACACATGACATCTCAAGAACTTGTAAACATGACATCTCAAGAAGGGAGGCTTGGACCAATTTCATATTTCGTATGTTGGAGTACTTACCACATTAAGTAGAAGCCTATTTGTTTTTAGAGGTCAAAGGTCATTTGGGGTCACCATGGGTCAAATTGTGAAAATCTTGTAAACACAATATCTCAAGAAGGTAATCTTGGACCAATCTCATATTTAGTACATGTAGTTGTGACACGTTAAGTACAAGAAGCCTATTTCTTGTGGAGGTCAAAGGTCATTTGGAGTCACCAGAGGTCAAATTGTGAAAACCTTGTTTCATAATCTACCGTATCTCAAACCAAACAGCCTATTAGATAACATGTGCATTACGCCTCATAAGAAAAGGAGAGATTGTAGGCAATTGGTAATTAGCTTATTGGCATCCGTAGATAGTATCAGCAAAGTCAACCAAACTGCCATTACCATAACTGTGTCGCTATTTGTATTGTGTATTGGTTCTGCATACATACAAGTGAATAAAGGTGTATGTACTGCTTGTACATAAAACCGTTACACGCTAAGGTAAAATTGGGTTTGTTAACACAAAAACGTGAAGGAAAATATGTTTCGTGTCAGAATACCAATACACTTAAGATGGCTACATAATATCTCATAAATTATTTCTTATGGCATTACATACATTCCATCAGTCATAATTTGCAAAATATACAAAAATATAAGGAGTTTTGAGACAAGTTTGCTATTACTGCTGCTAGGTTTTTTGCAAAGAATTTCACTCAACATCAGTTGTGAGTGGAAGATAGATGCTCTTTCAACCTTAGATTTTCATTACGGAAAGTTAGCTTTGATTCAGGCAGTGTCATGGAGTAATGGCGATATTTTTCGCACACCAATCTGCAAATAAATGACAAACAAATAAATCATTGGGAAAATGTATGAATCACAATAATCGAGTAGCAGCTCAAAGTAGCAGTGAGGTACTGTATAGGCTTAGGACTTGTGCACACCTAACTACTGTATATTATATGCCTAGTACTAGAGGAGCCCTTATGTAACAGAAGCCAAGCTATCTTTGTAGTAGCTAGTTTTGCTGATGTTTTATTTTTATTTGTTTGAGACACAAAAGCAGGCGAGGCCGCTTATTTATGATACTGTGACATGTTTACTTTGTTCATCACTTACTTTGGGTGGAAAAAGTTTAAATTTCATACTGCACAGAAACATAATTTTCCAATGTGCAAATGACCTTTGATCTCTTCAAAACAACAAAGTTCTGGTTATCAATATGTCGAATCCACATGCCAAGTAGGGAGTTCTTCCAAGCTTTGCTTCTGAAGTCATTGTTCTTACACATCTTCATCACCTGTAGGAAATACATCAGTGATCTTGCACAAAGATCTCATAATCCAAATACCAGAGTGGCTTTAACAGACAGATACCTTCTGTAATGTGAAAATCATATCTACTAATAAATGTGGATACATATTTATAAGGTGATCTATAATGGAACAGTAATACTCACTATGAACTGTACTTCATGTCTTCTGCCACTGTCTCATCATACAACACCAGTGTTGTCCAATAAACTTGCAGTTCCTGCAAAGCATGAAAACAGTAT
>KN894236.1:4310-18604 GCA_000934455.1 Apostichopus parvimensis
AGGAGGGGGATGCAAAAGATTGATTCAGTGTAATTTAATAAACTTTATTGAAAGACTGCCTTGACCAGTCTCTGCCACATTGCATACCTTGGAAGCTCTACGATTCTCACAAATTAATGAATGCCATATAATTAAATATCTCCAATGCAGTCAAAAAAATGAGTTGTAAGCATTTCAAGCATTGCCTGCTAATTTCTTACATAAATCAGTTTTTGGGAATGTTACGCTTTACTCGTTAACAGAGTGTTAACAGAGTGTGTGGATACACTGGCGAGGATGGATAGCTATGGATACTATACGCTGGAGAAGATGGCTAACTATGGATACAAAATTACTGATCCAGTAGTTGTCACTGGATAGTCAGAAGTTCCAGAATGAAACCATCTTTAAGGCTACCATAACATCTTGTTTTCAAGAAGTACGTTTGTTCACAGAGCTTTCACAGTGTGTGTCAGGGAGTATCACATTGTGGTATTAATGTAAAACTGTGATACGTGTTCTGCAATTTTTTTCTGTTCCATTCGACATACTCTCAACTGGGACATCTTTCTGTGGTCATGTTAAAGTCAATTATATCAAATATTATCTCAGGGTTGTCATTTCTATGGCCCAGCATGGTTGGTAGAAGAAGTCTTTTCAAAATGAATGCTCTGGCACCTTATACTTACTAACATGGCAAAACAGACATGTCCTAGATTCTGTATGGCAATTTTACTAAATATGAAAATGAAATGAAAGTGATGTAAAAATCAGTATATAGCACTTTTTTGCTGGAGAAAGGACATCAAGATATGTCCATGGGATATGCATTTGGTCGAGTTGCTTTCTTCATTTAGAGAGTTGAGATATTTCTCATGAGCTTAAAATTGTTCTATACCTCAATAGTATTTTATAATAGAGTGTGTGAGCAATTGTGTGGGGCTTCAGTTGTATGGTATACAAGTTCAGCCAGGAGTCAGGACCAAAAATGCTAAATCATGTTAGAAGGTTTCTGGAATAATATCCATAAATAGCCACAGATATTTTTTTCTGTTTCAGCTTTCATATTGCAGAATCTAAACCATGTAACACAATTTGACTCTTGTTACATGAATATTCAATTCTACATAGCAACCATTTTGCAGTGATATGCCTGCAAGGATATTATTCTTCATATGATGTCATTGAACAGAATACCAAGAAACAATTTCCAAAGCCCAATTGTTTTTATTTTTCTTGGAAAAAAAAGAGGCAACTTTCAGTTTAATATACCACTGTTAAACTAAATTACTGTGCAGACTCCAAAATCTGTGTTGTAATAGATGCTGTGTATTACTGACTGTGGATGAGTTTTATTACCATAGCAACAATCCAATCGGCCAGGTCCATTTGTTTATGTTTCTTCATAACTTTACTGTGTGTGAACTTACAATTGATCATTTGATTCTTTGTATTGCACTGAACTTTGCAGACTTATTGTTTATGTTGATAGTACCAATGAACAATTAATGTGAAAGATTCCATTTTATTATCAAATGTACATGTCATATCATATATTATATATACTAGATCTTCCTTCTTTGATATTTGATAATAAAATATGTAGAAAATTTTTATAAAATTGATTTCATTATTGTATATTTTTTCGTTACTTTTAAGGTTTTACACTTCCTATAGGATGACAGAAATTAATAGCTGTTACATTTGTTGTACAGATTACAGAATATATGAATTTTCTTTTCTTTACATTAAGAGGATAAACCAATCAAGTACCCTATTTGAAGATTTAGTTTCTGTCTTCAGTGATATCAGTGAACGTCATCATAACAAGATGAATGCATAGAAAGATGGACACAAAAAGTCACAAATTAATTGTTTTCAGTATTTTATTGCAGTTTGATCTCTCATGATGTAAGTAATTGGTCATTTCTAGACTTCTGAGTTTAATATGTTAGCATTGTAGCTTTATCTTAGCCTCAAAATTGAGAGTTGTTAATGTCAACTCTTTAACACAACTTTTAAGTTCAGATAACATTAAGTTAAGATAACATTGCAGAGCAAAAGCATTAATCTATATTCACCTACCAGTTCTCTAAACTTATTTGTAAAACCTTGTTCTCTGTAATACCTGCTTAATAATAATTGATAAATTAATAAGTTAATCAGATAAAAGGCAATGTATCACACTTTGGCTATTCATGCCTGCTGAAGGATCGCATCTATATTCTATAATGGCTTGCTTTTCCTTCATGTTTATTTTCATCTAAAACTAAGCATTAGACCTCGGTGTAAAAAGAAATAAAAGCCCCTTACTCCGAAAATATCAAATAGCGGGTCAAGGACATTTTGCTCTGTTTTGTAATCGAAGGTTAATGTCATTACTGAAAGCATTCTGGTTAATTTAAACAGCTTGATAAATAAACTCTTAAAATGTTAACGTAAACAAAGCTTACTACAATATGACAATGAACAATTTTCCCGTTGAAGATATTACAGTCAGTGACCTTTGACCTTTCACACAATCCTAACCAAAACATTAAAATTTATATTAAAAAAAAAAAATGCATCACATGGCTAGAAGATCTTCTCTGTTGTAGCTTTTGCCTAATTTAAAAGTTTCATATTCAACAGTTTTTAAACTAATATATTTAGCAGAATTTGATAGACAAAGACATTTGTCAAGGAGGCAGAATTAAGTCTCTTGGCAAAAGATTGCAAAAGAGCATGGTATCTTTCACCTCCAAACATGTTTTTTAATTTTGTGGAGCCTTGCATTCTTCCCTCTACTATCACCAACATTAACTGGCCTAGCCAACCTCCTGTGGGGCAAGTATGTAACAAATCAAAACCTAATCAAGGAGGAATGATGCCTCATTGTCAATATTAATTGACATCATTTGTCTGAGTTGTACGTGAGAAAATCTGTACGTCTGTGCATCTGCTTCTGACACTTAAAAAACTCATGTTTTAAACAGTTCGACCACAACTCGATGAGCATCCCTCGCTCAGAATTCCTCGAATTTTTTTTAAGAACCTTTCTCCTGCATAAATTTTCACACATAATATTTCTGAATATTGCACAGAAACTATACAGGCCTTTTAAATTTTTAATGTACAATTTTCTTGATCGTGAAAGAAACGCATATAGTACACAAACTTTACAAATATTACAAAAAATGGACCGTACCGAAACTGACACACAAGACTGGTAGCAAGAAATATGATGACATCGACTTATGAAGCACTATATAGTAAGAAGAAACAGAATAATAAAAAGCTGCACTGCGGTAGTTAAGTGTTTACAAAACATCGGTAAACTTAATCAAACAAACCTAGTGACCTTTATTATGTAGTACATAGATACAGATGGTATCAACATTAAGTACTTTCAGTGTAATTCAAGATGTTAATGTTTACTGTTCTACATAAACCATGGCAAGCCAAACGGATACAAAATACACCAGTTGGACCTCTCTATGGATTACCAACTTTTAAGTACTGGCTGTGTTTTGGTTTAGGCGATCATAATTCTGTTACAAATCTTCTTCCTGATTTTTTTTAGATTTTGCATCCCTCCGCCGGCCGTGATCTCCTTGGTGACCCAAAGAATATAAAATGTTCACAGGCAGTCGGATTCTTGGCATAATCACCGATAAAAAGGTCAAAAGTAGTCAACTGTGAAGGCATCACCGTATGTCTTCTGTACAAAGTACTTTTTAAGATCACGATTATCCCGACCTATGGATCCGAATATCTCGTAGAGTCTATTGTTTGTCTCCTTTCCAATCATCGTAATATCATTTAGCAACACTTGCACAGAGGTATCCACACAAGAACAACGTTAGCACCATGATGTGTAACTGACTCGATTGCCCATTCAACCTCAAGAGTAGTGATAGGCAGAAAATATCAGCTACAACCTGAAAATACTTGGAAAGGTGAAAGGTCTCTTGACTTTGCACTTGCTTTCAATCAGCTCTCCTGGGAATTGAGAAAAGAAAGAAAGAAAGCATAAATCATCTACTAAGATCCGGGAAGTATCGTTGTTTACAATACAGAGGGTCAATCCATTCATTTTCTGCTATAGAAGGTGTAGGGGCAGGTCAACATTATAATATAAACAAAGTCACATAACAATGTTAATATCTTCATTTGCAGTCAACGTTTTGAACAATTATGAATCGACTGTACCTTGTTGATATTGCTTTAACTTTTTACATATCTGTAATTCTTTACTAATTAATTCAGGGGAATAATAAAGTTTACCAGTCGTTTATTCATACCCAGTTAACAAGTATAATACCTCAGATGTTACAGTACAGTTTCCTTCTGGTTACTATTGTAAGAGGGTTGACGAATAAAGTTAATAGGATATGCCTGCAATATCGGGTTGTGACATTGTACACTAGACTAATCACTATTCCTTCCTTTAAGGGTGTACTATCAATCTTGGCAGGTTATCGCCCTACAAAATGTTCTCAAACGGCTACTAAAGTGCAATCTATATTCCTGGGTAAGTCGTATACAGGCTACAGCACAACAAATGCTCTGAGCAGGACACTGAAGTTGAAGAACTTCCTCTTGGCAGTTTACTTTGTTTACATAAGGAGAAGTCAAGACTTTCTCCAGACTGTAACAGTGTGTAACATTGTCTGTGCAAACTTGTACCTTTGGAAGCAAATGCTTACAACGATTTATGGGTAAAGCAGATTTCCTGAGTATTTATAGTAAATACTGAGCATATTTGCAGAACCGTTGCTGACACTTACCATTATCGGAGTATGTGCTGAGACAAAGTCTGTTGGTCTTAGCACAGAGGCTTGTCTTGGGTTCCTTCACAGGCATACCAATAAGAACTGTAATGAAATGATAAAATGCTGTTAAGTGAATGGTTGGAATCACAGAAAGGATACCACATACAGTTTGACAAGATTCGGGACAGCCATCCTCCCTCCCTCCCTCCCTCCACCTCCCCCCCCAAAAACCCAACACATTCCAAACTATGCTACAAAGACCATTCCATGATGAGCAAACCTTTACACCTCTGACATTGTTATCCCTCCAAGCATTTTTTCTTACTTCAAATATTCCTTCTTTTTCAAAATTGAGTTACTTAACCTCTGTTGCTTTGTTTGGAAGATTCAAAGTTTTGGAAAATATATTTGGAAATGTTTAGCAATGACTAATGTTATTGGAGTCAATGCATGATTACGTATACACGGTATATAGTTATACAGGAGAATTGACCAAAATACAATTCCATGGAAAGCAATACGTTCTGTGTTTGTTTGATCAACATCATAAATTTGTATCCACTGGCTATGACAGACTCAATAACAAACAATATCTCTGATAAGCTTCTCGGACTAGTTAATGGAAAAGATATGAGTCGGAGATTGTCAGTTCAAAGTTCAAATACAAAATATCGATAAGTTTCCTCAGCGGCAGTGTTTAAACTGACTGATGGATTCATGGAAGAGAAGTAGAATTCATTTGTCTCAGGTATTTTCCCTTATATGTTTTTGTATTAAATATTAAACTGACTGCATTGTCTACTGCCTAAGTGTTGAGTGCAGCAGTTAAAGCACAGTGAATAACTGTCCATTAAGTTGAAGAGATACATCAAAACTTCCTAGTTTTAGTAGCAAAATTTCTTTGTAACCAGAATATTTACCTGGAGCAGATGTTTCGATGGCAACTCTGTAAAATAGGAGAGAGAGAGAAGAGAGAAAACGAAATGTAAGTAAATGCTGTCACTAAAGTCAAGGCACTGCCAACTTGGTGCATAGGCACGTTGGCCTTTGTACAGAGTTGACAATCGTCAGGTAATTGTAACATTATAACACATAAATTTGGCTATAAAACACTTATCAAAGTTAAAATATATTTCTTCTCTGAAAGACGAAAGCATGCCGATAACGGGTCTCCGAGCAGCTGATTCGTGGAAAGACATATAAATAATTCAACTTGAACATTCACGTTTACAATATGTGCGAGGCCACACAGCGAGGTTAAATGTTAGGTGATTAATCTTGAAACAATGACTGAGCCAGTCTCATCAATCATCAAGCCACTGATGACTAATTTCATAAACAATGGTGAAGATGAAGTAAGATTTTTAATGTACCTGTCATCAGCTGACCCAGATAAAGATTCCAGGACTTCGTGGTTAGTGTAAGAAGCGCTGCATGGTTAGAAATGGTGAGGAGGTGATACAAGGGATGTTAGTCGATTAGTGATGTTATGAATGAAGCAGTAAAAGTGTTCTTGACAAATTCAACTTGCAGAAAAAAGTGTATTGCAGTTTGCTCGGCAAACTTCCAACTGTCGGTCGGATTTCGGTTGTTAGTTTGCGTATATTCTTTTAATGAATATTCTATTAACGATCCAATATTTTGAGCACCTTCCCTCAAGAGTTTTTTATTCTCCTTTCGTTGAAGATTATTATCAGTTTTAAAGAATTCCTTCTAACTTCATTTACGATCCAAAACCCATCTTTTTTTTATCAGTGATTAATGCAGTGTTTGATAATACCTTCATATAGTTCCTTGATATTTTTTATTCATACCACAATCATTTATTCCAAAAAGAGGACCAAAACAAGATATTATTGCACAGTTGTCATGGTAACCAGAAGTCTTTGAATGATTTGCAATAATGAAACTGACAGGTTGTCTGCTTCCCTGCACAACTATTATCACTGTGTTTTCAAAGGTAAGATGCAAACCAAAATGCAAGGAACCAACAAGAACTGCATCTTAATAATAAGAGGCACTCATGGGGTTAGTAAGCTTTACAAATTATCATCTCTATTTCAGAAGAAAAGCCCACAGAATACAGAAATGAGTACGTAGTTTGCCAATGTTGCATTGGTTAGCAGAAGTTAGTAATAACCAGTGTGGCTGAATGTAATGGATAAATGGATGCAATGTTAGCTGCTGATTGGACAAGAGGTATTGAAGACAGCTAGGATTTAGAAGAAATTTTGAATTTACACTTCTGCATCATGAGTTTGTAGATACTGAAAGACTGAAAATACTCAAGTTCTGCTTATGAAAACTGCAATGCTGCATTTGCTTTTGTGTTAAACTTTGTCTCCTTATGTGATACCAGCCTATATTCGTTACTAAGTAACCAAATACAAAAATAAATGAGTTACGATGAAATGATGAGAAATGAGCAGACTATACAACAATGTAAACCTCAGATGTAGGTGCTGATGTAAACTGGCAACTGAGGCTCAATGGTGACCTTGTATTAGTTAGAATTTGCATTAGTAAGAACCTTAATACAAGCATAATGGTGACCTTGTATTAGTTAGTATTAGTAAGAACTTTAATACAAGCATAATGAGGTACAGTGAGGTACAGTTATGATGCATTAGCAGACTCACCTCAAGAGACCCCCGACGACACTCTTCTCACTGACAGGTGGAGGAGTAATCGCTCTGTCTTTCTTGTTCAGTTCTTCTACACAAGCCTCAATCATAGCATTCATCATAACACACTGCAAAGAAGAAAGTAAATTTATATCATAACTACCTCCTCCCTTTGACATAATCGATTTCGACTAATTACCGTAACATAGAGGGCACGACAGCCATGACACGGTCCAGTAGGATTCCAATTTTGCAAGACGACAGAGAAAGGTCTTGCGGAAAACCGAGACAACGAGAAGAGGGAATAAAATGCAACGATCGCCTTCTTCGTGGACAGAATTACAAGTTACAATTTTACAAGTTACAATTTTACGCATCACTAGCTTTTCAATTCAATTCTTGATTAAGTTAAAAGCTCTCACCTGTTTGGAAAATATTTGCAGTAGTTTACTACATTTCTTAGGTCCTTGGTCCAAATCAAACTCCAGCCACAGGCACGGCAGACAGTTGGGTTTGCCCTTTGCCGGTTCCGTATATTCCCACGAGATCGAATCAAACATTCTACCGAGTAATAGTTCCTGAAAGATGATCAGAAAAAGTTTGTCAAGTAAGAGTAAGGACCTTCTAAACATTGATAATGTTCAATGGAAACATGTTACACAACCATTCAAGATTTCTCATATTAAGCAAATATTAATCACATTTTATATCTGATTTTTTTTTCTTTTTTAAATACTAACTTGTCTAATTTCTGAGATCTGCTCTTTTCAAAAGTGTCACAGTCATGATGAACAGAGAGGAAAGAGTTTTCAGATGCTTAAAGACGGATCTATCTTACAGGTTATTTAAACATCTTTAATTTATTAGCATGTACTGTCAGTCTGCACTGACCTAGATTGCATAGTAATCAATACATGGTCATTACATGAGTAACCCAACCACGCTAACCTCACTGACCTAGAGTGCAATGTAATCAATACATGGTCATTACGTGGGTACCTCACTGACCTAGAGTGCAATGTGATCAATACATGGTCATTACGTGGGTAACCCAACCACGCTAACCTCACTGACCTAGAGTGCAATGTAATCAATACATGGTCATTACGTGGGTAACCCAACCACACTAACCTCAGTGACCTAGAGTGCAATGTAATCAATACATGGTCATTACATGAGTAACCCAACCACGCTAACCTCACTGACCTAGAGTGCAATGTAATCAATACATGGTCATTACGTGGGTAACCCAACCACACTAACCTCAGTGACCTAGAGTTCAATGTAATCAATACATGGTCATTACGTGGGTAACCCAACCACGCTAACCTCACTGACCTAGAGTGCAATGTAATCAATACATGGTCATTACGTGGGTAACCCAACCACGCTAACCTCACTGACCTAGAGTGCAATGTGATCAATACATGGTCATTACATGGGTAACCCAACCACGCTAACCTGTTTGCATGAATCCATGATGAAGATCCCATCTCTGTTGATTCCAACTCGTACTGGTCGATCCGGACAATCCCTCAGATGGATGCCCGATGAAACTTTCTCAATTTGGCCGGAGAAAAATACACATCTGTGAAACAAGGAATGGGGTATTAAATATACATATACACCAAAGTGAGCTGCAGTAACCATGGCTACAGTATGTAAAAAAGACCAGACTGCCTAAATGCAGACACACCAATGTACTGTAAAGTGAGTGTGTTATATTAAGTCCTTTGGCTGGTGTTCGATGGAATTTATTAAGTTGAACCTGAAAATTTGCCAAAGATGAGAAAACTATGAGTTTCATCATTTTTTCATCAATACATGGTTCTCCACTCACCCATAAAATGGTAACTTCCAACAAAACTTCATAAACAGCTGCATTGCCTCTGTCTCGGTTTGAACTTTCTCTGATATTTGGTCCCACTGACTGAATAGACGTTGTTCCACGATACCAGCCGCTGCTGCTGCAGTTTTCCCTTTCAACCAGGACCATCTATTGCCCTCCCTGTACATGCAGGTTGGCACATACTCTGTGAGATTGGATCTAAAAGAAAAAGAAGAAAAGAATATTGCATGTTATCACAACAATCTCATCTGAAGAGGTGTTATATGATTATTTAATATTGAGGATGCCTAACAGTGAATTCTTCCATTTTGGACAAGAACAAAGGCTTCACAGACACCACACAGTATGTTGCCAACACACTTGATTTGAGTGAATCTGATAAGGGGAACGAGAGTTTAAGGCATCCAGCTTTACTTAAGGTCACACTCAAATTAACCTTTTCGGTAAATGACGCTCTAGTCCAAGTAGATTTATATTGCGCATGAAAACATAACCCCTCATAAAACATCCCTACGAATCTAAACGACTTTTCGTAAAGGTTTTCCAGTGTATGATGGACTGTCATAGGGATAGCAGAAGTATTTCATACCCGACAATACCAGTTTCTCTTCCCTTCATAAACACCTCACTTCTCACACCGTCCAATTATCGTTGATCTGAACATTAGGTAGACAGGTTGACTACATGATCGACTGGAATTGCTACCAGTGATGACTAAGTGTCATGCAGTATAACCCTCAAAGAGTGCTGACACTATGCACGCATACAGTACAGATATTATTCACAAACTAAAGGCTTTGAAAAATATGATTTATCGCCATGTCTCTCTGACTACAAGGCCAGTATAAATTGCTTGAAGATACCCAGATCAATATCACATACCCTCTTTCTACTTTGATGCCCTTCAAATACATTTAAAAAAAATTTTTTTAAATTTACATGCATATTTAATTTTTTTTTTAGGCAAACAGCCACTTCACAATGTTTGCCTTATCAAAGTGTACAAAATAATTGATAATGGGCATGAAAAAAGACAAAATTTTCATCCATTTCTCCCCCTAGTAAAATATCACCTCCTGTATGTGACTAGTAGGTGTGGGTTAATAGCAGTCCTGGTTTTCTATGATATAGACTTACTTGAGGAAACCGGTTGGGTGGATCTCGGGGTCGTATTTGCCGTGGGCTAACCAAGATAGGATCCCTCCTAAATATTCATAATCCTCACCGTCACAGGGATAATTGCCGGTCAGGACGTTACTCTTAGCCTCGCTGAATAACCAAACCAAAATCTTGGTATTGGAAAACATCTGTAGAGAGAAAGGTTTTGAAAGTTAAAAAGTTAAAAACTCAAGACAGTTACAAACAGCTCTACATTACCAGAAAAGTTTCTTGTAATATCCTACATATCTAACATGGATATTAAAATTGTGATTGATTTGAATTACCAAGAATACTTCAGATTGAAGAACACACACCAGCAATGCAGGCTTCGTTGGAAGTAGTTTTACTGTATAAATACATGTAAATCAATCAATGTAATGCTGCTTAGATCAAGAAGACATTTTTGACAGGTTTCTTTTCTGTGAGTCATAGTTAAGTTACTCTCCTATACAATGGTACTACAGGAGTGATTTAATCAGTTAAGTGGGTGGCCCTACCGGAGTCAGCCTCAAAGAAGTCGGCAAAATAAATCATATTTCAGTCCTTCCCTTGACTAGAATGTTTACTTTGCAGTGCTATCACAGAGACACCACAATGAAAAAAAAAACACTATTTCTGGTGATAAACAACATGTAAAGGGAAAGCTTCTACAATATATACAGTTTCTGCGGTAGAGGGAATCTAAACAAATCACAGTAGGATATATTTTTCAAAGTTATATGTTCATTGCTTCAAACTGATTGCAATGACAACAAAGGGAGACATTGGATGGAGACTCAACTTCTCCACTCTCACATCGTAATGTAAAAGATTCGGTCGTAAATTTGTCCGCTCTAGGATTTATTTCCATGAATCCATGTCAAAGCTCATCTTGTTTCTACTTCTTTGAAACTTACCTCCATTTCTCTCTCTTTGCAAAGGAAAGCATTCCTTTGATAGCACACCACTGGTTCATCTGTGAAGAACAAAGTCATGTGGGAGGGAATCTGTTAATAGAACATTACAAAATCACATAACTAAATTCTATATTTATCCATTATGCGATTGTTACACTTCAAATGAACTCCGGTTTTATAACGGTATTAACAGGACGGTATGATCCTAAAAGCTCTATGCACAAACTTGTACAATGTTGACTCCCATGAGCTTCTATCACAACATATCAGTCCCTAACAAATTTCAAATTAGTTAATACCAACCTTTCTTTCATTTTTCTTTTTCAATACTATTTTGGTAACATTGCTACCGCCACAAATATTGTTTTTCTCTTTTTAATCAAGGATCTAACAGTAACCTACTGTACCTCAATTTCATAACTGAACAGTAAATTAAAATAGCCTTTAAGGATCGGTGGAAATGCCATCAGAATACAGAATTGGGAACATGTGCTTATTACAGACGTGTGGAATGAATACGCAGTATTGTCTGCTATTGGTAGTTAGTACAACAGTTAGAAAAAGAGAGACAAAAGGAAAAAAAGACAAAAGAAAACCACTGTCAGTTTTGACTTTGTAGATGACATTGGCAAATTTTAAACCCAATTTATTGTATTGTATTGTATTTTAGATCCTCCTGCAAGCAGGAACTCGCGAAGAAGCCTCGTTGGCTTATCAAAGCCGCAAGCTTACCGAAATCAGTCTCTTACATTCACATTTAACATCCATGATTATGAAATGTCAAATTAACCTAAACCATTCCATTTGTTGGTCGATTTTTCTCACAACATGAGGCTAGATAGTAGACTAAGAGTGTATTTGTTTATTTCCATTTTATCTCTATTTTCAGGTAACACTATGACTGTCTGGCCAGCAGCCAGTTTCATTCTTTAACCACAAAAATTCAAATGATAACATGCACAGACTGTAATCCAAAACTGCTCTTTGCTAAACAACATTTATCAACAGTTCTAAGATAAACTTTAGTCTCCAAGAGACAGATCTATACATAATCAATAATGTGCAAGGTTTATCAAAGTCTGAACTCTGAAGGCATTGTTACCGGAGAATACATTAGTTAGCTGATAGCCAGCCTGGCATAACATGGTATTGACAGTTGTGTTTACATTTTATGATGTGTTTATCATGAACTGTTACCCTGACAGTCACATCACACCTCCTCTCAGATCTTCTATCTAACTTTCAATTCATGATGTTTCTCTACAATAACATGTATTGTATCCCATTTTCTCCCCACCACCCCCCCCCCCCTTTTCAATCATAAATTTTCTCCATACAATAACATGTATTATATATCCTTCTCTATCATTTGCAAACAATGACTTGCCTCCCTACAATTATATGTATTGTATCCCTTTTTGTCCTCCCCCCCTCTTTTCTTTCACTAACTTTCTCTCTACAGTAACATGTATTGTCTCCTTAACTTCACTAAAAGCATCTGAGTTTACAAGCTCTGTCAGTTGCATAGGAAGTCTGTAACATCTCTAACACAAAGTATTCTCTCAGTGTATAAATCTCCCACATTGCCCTAGGTATATAGTATTGCAAGCAACTAAAGTGTGCAGTAACTCCAATGTGCCCAAACACAAACCAGACATCAACCCATTTTATGAAAGAAAACCGTTCCATCTCCGACTACCTCAGAGGTTCCCCTCATCAAAATTGCCAGGTTTCAAATTGTTTATTCAACCTCAAGTCAGGGTTTTCACCCTAAACCTGCCATTTGCTCCATCAAAAGTCTAAGGCCTGCATGAAGTTTATTTTGTTTATGTCGGAGAAACAGATCGTAAGTCAATCCATTTTATCACCTAATACATGTCCATAACAGTTTAAAGAGCTCTCTAGAATTCATGAATATAATATTTAAGTTCAGAGAGTCTGTATCTTATCTTAATCTTAAAGTAACCTTTTGAATAGTCCATTCTGAAGGCTAGATTCCTTGCTCATAATTATCCCATTAACATGCCATTAATTATGTAGAATTATATTTTGATTATTGAGAAGAATAACTTCTATTACTATCAGTTTTTAGTTAGGACATGTTGTCATCAAAAGAATGGGAATCTTTTGGAAACAAATTTATCAATACTTATTAATTGTTAAACACTGACTAAATAGCGAGCTTTGAGTAATAAAATATAAATTTAATATTTTGCCACATTTTGATATCAAACTGACTCACTAAACGCTATGAAACATGCCACTGATTGGGGTGCATTATCTTATGTTAAGCTGAACAATGTTATTTTATAATTTCTCTTAATTCTACTTTTTCTTATTACAGTCCTGTCTCTATGGTAACCCACCATAAATTATATCAACTGAAATGTCAGTGAATTAAATTTTTAATTTTTAATTCTGAATGAATGTCTATGGTTCCTAATGAAAGATGATCGACATTTTCAATCATTAAATATTTCAATTCAAAGGGATGGATTCTAAGTTCAAGACTGACACAACCAGAGAGATAAACGACAGCAAACAGCTAATCGTCGTCGGTAAAGGTCCCCTTTAATGTTTGACATGACATGACTTTATAAAGCACCCAGTCAGACTGGCGCCAGTGACAGATTATACCACACTAGGGTGACTCATACCAAACTTTGTGGTTTAAAGGCAGGGATGGATTCTTTAGTGACTATTCCTACAGTCAGCTGTTTAATCCAATCTAGGGCAACTGTGCAGGCAAATAATAGGCGGTAACAGTGGAGAATCCTTAATCCGGAGAACTTTAATTCAATTAGAAAGATGGTGGTGAACCAGCGCTCCATTAAACTGACGTCACTATGGCCTATTAATACAAGCGGCCATCTACAATATTACTTTATGATCGGGTTCAATGTCCACGAAGAGAGAGAGAGAGAGCAGTCAGACACACATACAGACAGACCTACTCACATTTATTTTGCTGTCAACCTTAACTTTCAATTAATTCCTGTTCTAGTCTGCTTCAAGTAATTCAGGTCATATG
>JXUT01136083.1:0-12631 GCA_000934455.1 Apostichopus parvimensis
GCATATAACCTATATGACATTGGGTTCGTAAAGGTTAAATAAACTATCCAGATATCTAGGCACCGAGTTGGTAACTATTTCAGAATTTGAAAGTATTGGTAATTTAGAAGTATATCTCCTCTTAACATGAATACCTCACTCCGAGTAAAATACTTTGATAGGCAAATTTTGAAAGAAAAAAAAGAAAAGAAAACGCGTATTTTTCTCCGTGGACGATATCCTGAAATATTCTCTGTCGAAGTTAGAACGTTTTTACGGAAATATAAATTTGATTTTTTGAAGGCGAACGTATGATATTTAACGGCAGAGACAAGGCACTAGGATTCGTAGCAAACTATACCAAAGGCAGGTTGTTGTTGTCAGTGCGCTAAATTAATGTGCTAAAAAATTACACGACAAGTTATTGATGGAATAAATTAAAATTATGAATTAATAAAAAAAAAATTAAAAAAAAAAAAAACATTTAAAGATAAAATACCAAAAAATGATAACCTTTTTAGAGTGAAACTGATTTGCCGTACTTAAATACCAGCAAAGAAATACTTTATACAAGCTTACACTAGGTTATTTCTGTGGGTGTTATGAGCTTTGGGTACTTCCATCTCAAAGTAGAAAGTATTGCATCTTAAGTTCTTGATTCTTGATTAATGAACATCCTCATAAGCAAACTTGCTGTCCCGGATGTGTAACTTAACCCTGGTCATTGGTAACTTGTCACGCCTGTACACACCAAAGTGTGCACAATTCAAACAATCTTTCCTGGGGCACCACAGTGCACCACAACCACGTGTCCCCCGGGGACTTCCCATAGGGTGCAGCCACAAACCGGCGCACGCAACTATATTTACAAGTCACCTCGCAAGTCCCCATTTATACACCTGGGTGAAGAGAGGCAATAGAGATAAAGTGCCTTGCCCAAGGACACAACGCAGTGATCTTGCCAGGGCTCGAACCTGTAATCCTTAGATCACAAGTCCACTGCCTTAACCACTTGACCACTGCCTTAACCACTTGACCACAACGCCCTCTTGCCTAAGTAGTAAGTACCAACATGTCTGAGAACTCCTATAATTCCTAAGGGCCTGAATGAAATTATCCAATTTGGTGATTAAATGGTTGTTAATTTTCAATTAGTACTTCCCCATTTCTGAGGCCGGTGCAATTTTGATGTTGTCTTGTTTTACCCTTCCGAACATATATCATAACTTATATTTTTTTTTAAACTTAAGGCAGTATAAAGTAACACAGCAGTACGGTCATACATACATAATACTCGTCAATATGAAACTATGATTTAATATTGGAGGTATTTCCAACAAAAAAAACAAAAACTTCCAAAATATTTCTTGTTAAACCTTTTCAATTTATAGCAGTCATTGCATTTGTTTCCAGCACACATAGTGAATCAGCCCCTTTTCATTAGCTAAAATTATAAATTTTTGTAATATTTGTAATTTTTTTGTAATTTGTGAACACAATTTGCAATATTGCCCTCTTCTGATATATTTTTCTTGTTTCTGCTATTAAAGAACATTCGATTTGAAAGAAAAGGCTGACCTGATTGAGAAAAGTTATGTTCAACATTTCTAAATTTTCTGCTAGAAATTTAAGCATTATAAGAAAAAAAAAATCCTTCTCACCCCCCTCCACTCCACCCCCTGCCCCTCAAGTAAAAACAAATAATACAAAGTCCCATTAAAGTTTACCTGATAAAACAAAATTTTTGCTGGATGAAAAATTACCTAGAGAAATAAAGTCCAGTCAAGACACATTCGGAAGTAAAATAACAAAATAAAAAGACAAAGATAATCTATCAAATTTATGACATACACATTTCAGAACATAATTAAAAAATTTTTTAAAAAAGTTAAATAAGTATAAATCTGCTTCTATCAAATATCTCAGCAATACAAAGCACTGTGATTTAGAGCAGAGGTCTGCAAACTTCCAGGCCACCTTCCCAGGATCCTCCATCAGGACCAAGCCACCACCTATCAGACACCCCCTCGCCTCCCCCCTCGCCTCCCTCCCATCCCTCATTCATTGACGAATTGATGCTAGCTTGGACGAGCGACTCGGTGTTAAATGAAAAAACAACTTTATCCACCTCTGTTGGCAAGCAACGTAACTAGAGAACTTTTTCTGCCATCTGAAAAAAGAATCCAGGGACCCACTGCAAAAGATATATTCCAACCGTATTCATGTGTACTCCTTCTCCATTTCTTTGTATTCCTCGCTATCCCTGTGTATTCCTGCTTCATTCCTTGCTATCCCTTTGTATTCCTACCTACTCCTTTGTATCCTTCTCCATCCCTTTGTATTCCTTTGCTATCCCTTCAATTCCTGCATATCCCTGTGTATTCCTTCTCCATACCTTTCAATTCCTGCATATCCCTGTGTATTCCTTCTCCATACCTTTGTATTCCTGCCTATCCCTGTGTATTCCTTTTCCATCCCTTTGTATTCCTTTGCTATCCCTTCAATTCCTGCCTATCCCTGTGTATTCCTTTTCCATCCCTTTGTATTCTTACCCTATCCCTGTGTATTCCTTCCCTGTGTATATACAGAGCACCTATTGCATTGTTCATCAAGTGACATACAAAACCACAGAAGCATAACCACTATAAAAATGGACAAATTCCTTACATCCAAATTAAGCAAAAAGTAGACAAAATTGAGTCGACCATGCTTGGGAAATTTTCAGCAGAAGGCTTAAAAATTCATCAAAAAAAAGTACAAAAGTTGTATTGCCCACATGTAAGTAAAATAAGAAATAAAAAATTAATAATATCAATGAAAATGACATAAACCACAAGGATAAAAGCTTCACACTACAAGCAAAGATGTTTAAATTAGTTCATAGTTAATAATAATAATACATTATAGAAAAAAAAATTCTTAAGGTTTTTCTTGCATTTTTTTGGCTGTAAATGGGTAGAAAATTACTCAAGAACTACAAGAGAACAAAATTATTTCCCCCTATTTTTGTTCTTTTTGTTGGGTGCAAATTGTGACATTTAATATTACAATTATAAGGCCTGAATAAAGCATAAAAATTAACTTTCATTAATGTCATTTGAGATCAAATGATGCGAACAAGCCTGGGTTGCAATTCCGAAAAAAAAAATATCTTATAATTTTCTTTTGAGATGACTCTATGGGTATTTCCCCGTCAAATTTCTACTGTGATAGAAAAAGTACAGAGTTGCTTAAACCAGTCACTTTCACCAGAAAATGAGAGTAATATTGCCAAGAAATGACATTTATATTCAAGTCAAGACAGTGGGTGACTATAAATCAAGTTTCCATTGTTCTCTTTGATTTTGAATCTATTATATTATAATCTATTCTAATCTATTTGTATCTATTCTTTGAATCTATTCTCTTTGAATAAGGCAAGACCTAAAAAACAAAAATACCCCCAAAAATTCTGTCCATTTGGAAGATGGGTGACTGCAAGTTAGGAATGGTTTTATACAACACTCCCTGGGTAACATTTGTCTCAAATTATCCGCCTCAAACTAGTAACATGGAATATCATTAACTAGTGATGATACATTATAAACTCATTACCATCATCAGAAGAAAGCATAATATTGTTTAACCATTTACTGTTATTTTCATGATAAACTCATTTTTCCACATATTATCATTGATTGTTTAAAATTGCTGATTCCACTGACTAGTAAGAGTTGTTTGAAATTTTTAGACCTATTCGAAACGATTTTCACATTTTTTCGTTCTGGATAACTTTTTTCTTATAGAAGCTCCGCCGATATAGGCAACAACTTATCTTCAGGTTGAAAATGCAAATTTCGGGGGAATATCAGTCTTGAATCTCAGGACAAAATCAAACGCATGTGACGTCCTAATTTTACCGGTTCTCGAGTGTTGAAACTCGCTAAAGCTGTTGACTGGTGTGAGAGGGAAAAAAACGAAGGTTAGGAGTGACCTTTGACCTTTAAGAATACCACGGACTCTTTCGGACCCATCTCATCTTGACGCCCGCCTCGGTTCGGATTTTGATGGAGGCGGCCTCGGCCTGTCTCACGGTCTCCTTGACGGCACCCATCAGATTCTGGGCGTTGAGGACGAGCACTTCGGTTGCTTCTTCTTCATCTTCAGCATCTGTTCGGAGGGCAAAAAAAAAAAAAAAAAATTTACGATCGGAAAACAAATGTTGAGATTGAGAAATTACCGACCCTATCGTGTAGTAGAAAATTCCATTTCGGTGAAAGGTTAAAAGATTTCGGTACTTATCACGAGACACTTTTGTATCATGTCACAGGGTACGGCGGTGTCACGCCGGGTGCAGAGCGTGGAATCACACGGTCGGTCTAGTTATGCGTCACCTGACTTAGAATATGAATGGCCTGTTTCTGAATGAATCTGATGTCACGTACAAAAGGTCAAAGGTCAACGTTTGCAAAACAAAGGAACGTAAAAAAAAAAAAAATTGTGCCATCCATTTCTTACGTAACAAATCTGATGTTGGCTGTGTGACATTTCCCTGAATTAAAGAAATCTGTGACCTTTGACCACTACATTCCTGTTTTAGGCCCATTACAGTGTGATTTAAAGAAGTTTGCATCACTTGAGAGGATTGAACATAAATCATGGTTTCCTGTGATTGGTTAGAGAGTCTGATGAGGAAACTAAGCCTAGTAGGAGAGGAGAGGGGAGGGAGGCATGGAATGGGGGGCTGGGGGGTGGGGGTTGGTATAGAGCTTCAGTGATCATTGTAATGCTGTGAGAGTAACACAAGTTCCCAATTTGCATCTTATTTGCATATTTGTTTGTACATCAACACAGACAATCTAGGAAAATACCAAAATGAGATACCGCCAAGGCCACAAGTGAGTGGAACTTGCATATATTTTTTGCGAAAAATTGATCCATTTTGACCCCGCTACCGGATGTGAGATTCATATTCATTGCTTAAAGAATAGAAGATTATTGGATTGCAAAGGCATATCCAGCATAGAATACGAGCCATAGTTTGAGAATATGCAGTACGTCAATTTATGACTAACACAAGTCTTTAACATTAACAACACAGCTTTAAAAAAATTCATTGCACCCCCAGATTGCATTACAATAAATAACACAAGTTTGGCACCCAGTGTGAGATATGTGACAAGCACATCTTCACCAAACTTGGTAGAAAATGTTAAAGGTAGTCTGTATAGGCCCCAAAGTATAGCACGCTATAACTGCTAGAAGTTTTCAAAAAGTACTTTCCTGGAGGTCTTTACTCTCCAAATTGTTCTCAGACATTTTTAAAGAACACACAAGATGACTGAATGTCTCGGTGAGGAAAATTTCATCAAAGGTTGAAATAAAAACAGTTTAGGAATTTTGAACAAAGGTGACCATATTTGAATATCTAGCATATTTGGGGCCAACACATCATACCTTTAAAGTCACCTTTTTGACTCGATAAACAATAATTTAGGATAACGTACCTGGCTCTCCGAGAAGAGTTGCTTTGACTGTTGATATAATCTTCAGCTGAGTTGCTATGGTGGGTATCCGTTCACAGACTTGCATTAGATTCTGAGTAATTGAATACAGATTAAAGAGAATAAAAATAAATATTGTAAGAAATCAATCAATCGATCAATCAACAAATCAATCAATCAACCAATCATTCATCAAACCAATCAATCACCCAATCAATCAACCAACCAACCAATCAACGAATCAATCAACCAACCAGTCAATCAATCAACAAATTAATCAACCAATCAAATGAATCAACCAACCAATCAATCAACAGTTAATCAACGAATCAATCAACCAACCAACCAATCAACAGTTAATCAACGAATCAATCAACCAACCAATCAACTCAATCAACCAACCAATCAATCAACAGTTAATCAACGAATCAACCAACAAATCAATCAACAGTTAATCAACGAATCAATCAACCAACCAATCAACAGTTAATCAACGAATCAATCAACCAACCAATCAACCAACAGTTAATCAACGAATCAATCAATCAACCAACCAATCAATCAACGAATCAACCAACAAATCAATCAACAGTTAATCAACGAATCAATCAACCAACCAATCAATCAACAGTGAATCAATGAACCAACCAATCAATCAACCAATCAAATAATCAATCATTCAGGAAACATTAATATAGCGCCAATATCAATGACAGTTATTCAAAGGTGCTAAGAAAATCCCTCCCCCTCCCAAATGAGAAAAAAAGAATATAAAATACAATTGTGATACATGTGGTAGATCCCAGATACTCCATTTAATAATACTTAAGAAAATTTATCTTTTCATCAATTTCAGTGAACACAGAAACAGTTTTCCTGTGTTTTATCCAGCTGTGAAATATTACAGGCAACATATAATCTTCCAAATGAATAGAAGTATTTGTTGATATGAAGTATTTCTTTTACACGTTAAACACCACACATTTTGAAGTTGGGAGTACCACTGAATTTAGAATGTACATTCCCTGTGATGTTGATACTTATCTGGAATGTACATTCTCTGTGATGTCTATACCTGTATGGAATGTACATTCTCTGTGATGTCGATACTTATCTGGAATTTACTTTCTCTGTTATGTAGATACTTATCTGGAATATACATTCTCTGTGATGTTGATACTTATCTGGAATGTACATTCTCTGTGATGTTGATACTTATCTGGAATGTACATTCTCTGTGATGTCTATACCTATATTGAATGTACATTCTCTCTGATGTCGATACTTATCTGGAATTTACTTTCTCTGTTATGTGGATACTTATCTGGAATATACATTCTCTGTGATGTCGATACTTATCTGGAATGTACATTCTCTTTGATGTCGATAGCTATATGGAATGTACATTCTCTGTGATGTCAATACTTATCTGGAATGTACATTCTCTGTGCTGTCAATACTTATCTGGAATGTACATTCTCTGTGCTGTCGATACTTATCTGGAATGTACATTCTCTGTGCTGTCGATACTTATCTAGAAATACATTCTCTGTGCTGTCGATACTTATCTGGAAATACATTGTCTGTGATGTCAATACTTATCTGGAAATACATTGTCTGTGATGTCAATACTTATCTGGAATGTTCCTTCCATGTGATGTCGATACTTATCTGGAATGTACATTCTCTGTGCTGTCGATACTTATCTGGAAATACATTCTCTGTGCTGTCGATACTTATCTGGAAATACATTGTCTGTGATGTCAATACTTATCTGGAATGTTCCTTCCATGTGATGTCGATACTTATCTGGAATGTACATTCTCTGTGATGTCGATACTTATCTGGAATGTACATTCTCTTTGATGTCGATAGCTATATGGAATGTACATTCTCTGTGATGTCAATACTTATCTGGAATGTACATTCTCTGTGCTGTCAATACATATCTGGAATGTACATTCTCTGTGATGTCGATACTTATATGGAATGTACATTCTCTGTGATGTCAATACTTATCTGGAATGTTCCTTCCATGTGATGTCGATACTTATCTGGAATATACATTCTCTGTGATGTCGATACTTATCTGGAATGTACATTCTCTTTGATGTCGATAGCTATATGGAATGTTCATTCTCTGTGATGTCGATACTTATCTGGAATGTACATTCTCTGTGCTGTCGATACTTATCTGGAATGGACCTTCTATTTGATTTCGATACTAATTTTATTTATCTCCAGTTTCTTAAGTGCTCCTCCCACTGGAAGAATAAGTGACTTTTGTCTCAACAAACTTTGTTACAAGTCAAAAAACATAAATGAACAGGAAAATTATCCTAAAGATAAAATAAAAGAATGGTAGCCAGAAAAACAGGCCTCAGTTTATATTTGACTTTTCTGCGGCCAATAACCTCTGACAAACTTGACCGAGACTGGAGTTCAGGGAATTGCGATTGGTTATGAAACTGGAATTAAAAACTTACCATTCGGATTCTCTTATCTGTGCACTGTCTGGCTATTTCTGTGGCTAATCTGGTCACCTCATCTGATGCCTTAGCGATCGCTTTGGCACAGTCAATAAGTCCCTTCTTAGACCCACCTTCACCCCTGCAGAGGAAAACAAAATGAGGTTGTTGAGTTTAATGCCAGTAGTGCACCTCAAGATGCTATGCAAAAAGGTCATATTGCTATGTATAGTGCAAAGAATGTATAGAAGTTTTTGCACACAGGAACCATAGTATTTTACAAAGGATTGTTCAAAACTGCTATGCAAAATTTGAGTATGAAAATTATTCCCTGGTGTTCAAAAATGCTGAAAATAATGAACAGAATGAGGAGGAATTCGCGATATGTCTCACGTTAGAATATAACTGATACAGTGCATCACAATTTGCATCACGATGAACATCACAAGGTCAATGACATCGCAAACATCACTGCCATCACAATGTCACCCACCCATTTAAATTCCAGCAAACATTCAAATTAATTTCTGCATTTACAAAAAAAGAAAGAAATTTTAAAAAACAATTTTCAATCAATCTTTTAGAAGCAAAGTAGCTTAATACTGGAAAACCTCTCTCCATCACCATGGTAATGTTAGTCAGTTGGAGCCAAGGTGTAGTATTGTTGATATTGAATTTCTGTCTCTCAAAATAAAACTCATACTGTTTTGAAATCAGATTTCTCTGGTCTCTACAATTTCTCGCGGCATAACGTTGAAAAATTTGTGGTTTTACAAGAAAATGAGATCTCCTTTAATATATACCTGACGTATTTACTCATTTGCGCCATCAACAGCGCCATCTTTTTGGCAGCCGCGATCAGATCGTTCCCTTTACTCGACCATTTCTGCGCTTCCACGTGAAGGTCGTAGGCAGCTTTCTGTGAAAAACAGAAAAGAGAATAAAAATAATAATAATCATAATAATTTATTCTTATATAGCGCTTTACATCAAAAGAATGATCTCAAAGCACTTCACAGAATCGCATATAAAACATTAAAAATATTACAACTTAAAAATATTACAGCCTAAAAATATTGCATCCTAATAATTACAGAAATAAATAGAATGACCATATAGTGATACAAAATCTGCTAGATATGCTAAATGATCACAAACCATGAAGAAAACAGGGAACATTCTGTATTGTATGACCAAACCAGAGCAAGTTGTATATTTGAAGGGATGGTATTGACATAGAATCTGCTAGATATGCTAAAATGGTAATGGAGGGAGGGAGGTAAGATATCAAGCAGCTTACTGTTTCACACAATCAAACCAAGAGCATATTTTTCTTTTTTTTGGACGGGACTATGTTGACAAAGAAAATGCTAGATATGCTAAAACTGTTACAGAGAATAGAGAGCTTTTTGTGTTGCACAACCAAACCAGAGCATATTGGGCAATTTCAAAGATTATAGTGAGGCAGAAACTATGAAGATATTTCACATTTTAGCATTTTATTGATAGGGTTTGGAATATTTGTTGGTATTGCATTTATTAATTTTGATTTCAAAAGTTTCCATGGTAACACAAACTTAATTTCGGCAACATCATGCGACGAACTCAAGAATTGCCGTAAAACAAATTTGATAAAGTTTGTCAACACTTTTGATGTTAACCAAAACAAGAAAACGCCCTGGTAGACACAATTTGAGAAAAAACATTCTATTTCCATGATATTTCCAAATCTGGAATTTGGTTTTTAAAATTTTCCATGACTTTTATCATGTTAAATTTCCAGGACCATAGGAACCACTTGCTTAAACGTACTCTATAATTTTGCTATGTGTCGGGTCTTTATGTTATTTTTACGATAGATTGAAACCTTTCTTGTTTCCAAAAGCAATCTATTATTTTACTTATTTTTAATTTACTTAAAACTCACTTTTTTCTTTTTAGGAATTTCACTGTAAATCTATATTGTTTTTTAAAATATATATTTTTATATTAATTTTCAAGCTGCGTCCATTTTATATTCAAATTCATATTTTAAGGGGTTTGTCATTTTGTTACATAAATTTAGTTTAGGATTTTAGTTTAGGATTTTCACTGTAAATCTAAATTTTTTTTAAAATTATTCCTTCGTTTATATATATATATATATATTTTATATTAATATTTAAGCTGTGCCAAATTTATTCTTCATATTCATATTTTAAGGGTTTTGTCATTTTTGTTGTCATTGTAAAGCGCTCTTGAACATGCAATAAGCATGAAAAGAGCGCTATATAAATTCGGTAAAATAATAATAATAAAATAATATTATGAACTCACCATGATAGGTTCGTCAGTTTGAGGCTTTGGGAAGTTGATTTCTTCCTCTTCCTCTGGGGGTGGGGGCCTGGGGGGTGGCATCTGGCCCTGGGGGAGTGGAGGTCGCGGAGGTGCACTCTCTGTGAGGAAGGAGAAAAAGGAGATAACGTCAAAACAGAGCTACAGTTGTGTTTTAATATTGTTGATCCACTTTAAAACAGAAGCAATTGACTGATACTAATTAATTAATAATTAGTGAGACAATTCAGTGATTTCATATGGGATCGTCACTTTAATACAGCTATGACTGTTTGTCTCGTTTCAAAATGAAATCTTTCCATATTTCTGTAATCTTGGAAAAATTGGAACATTACACAACTGTGTATTAAAAAAACCTGCATTGATATGTTGGATATTAATTGTAGATTGCTATTCTTATGATCCATGTGAATCCAAGCAATGTATAATTCTCACAAGAACGGATCACCCTGGACTTTAATTAAGGGATATGAGTGGGTCGTAATTTTGGATCCGTTTAGATAGGAGCCATGTAACCATTCACACTAAATTGGAACGATCTCGGCTAATTTCATTGAAATCACTGAATGGGTTGTGAATTTGGATCCTTGTGGGTCCATTCAGATTGAAATAATATTGAAACCATTCAGATCGAAATAATATTATAATATAGACTATAATATTTAATAATTAGATTACACTGAATGGAGTGTGAGTTTGGATCCTTTGTAGATCCATTCAGATTAAAATAATATTGAAATAATATTATTATATAGATCTAACTATTATATTAAATAATTAGATAACACTTGAGTATTAAAGTAAATAAATCTAAACGGGATTGTTTAATCTAGATTGCAACCGATCCAAACCGCATCAAAATCAAATCACCTTCAACTCAGCTGAGGTATCAAAGTAGCCTCTAAACTTTGGATCCTTCTCGATCCAAGCCACTTTATAGTCATATGAAGTTAGATCATCCTGGACTTACTTAGATAGCCATTAACACTTGGCCATTCTTTATTACTAGGGAGTCATCAGCCATTCATAACGCTACCGAAAATTTCCGTCCCACAAATTTCAAGTGATGTTTGGTTATTTCCTCATGGTTAAAAATGGAATCCAGCCTTGGTTTTGGATTTTGGTACCTTGAGAATAATACAAGGTCAACCAACCGATACGGAAAATTTGTGTCCCATAAATTTCAAGTGATATTTCGTTATGTCCACATGGTTAAAAATGGAATCCAGCCTTATTTTTTTATTTCAATACCTGGAGAATAAAACGGGGCCAACCCGATCGAAACTTGTGTCGTGATATCTGTGAAACTGTGACGTGAAATCAAAAATAGACAGTGATATTTACCTTCCTGAGATATGGAGAGGGCGCTCAGGTCTGGTGGTGGGGGCAGGGGTGGTTCCTTATTAACTTGCATGACGTTTCTGACCGTTGCGACATCCTCTTGGAGCTAAAAGTTTGTAGAAAGAAACAGTAAAATAAACATGAATTTACAGAATTAGCTCACACATAAAATAGGCTGTCTGCATCATCTTTTATGTCAACTTCTTTTACATGTTGGGGGGGGGGTGGGGGGGTAGGGCTAAATCATAATTATATATTTTGCAACATCCTTTGCTGGAAAGTGACTACCATGTGTCCTTACTAAATGAATTTCTTTATCTTTCTATGATTCATGGGGAAGGGGAGGGGGAGGGGAGATTATGCCCATTTGGTCACAGTGAGCTTAAAACTGCCCATAGGGAGATTGTGAAAGATGGAACTTTCGTAAACCCAATTAATTTTTTTAGGAGGGTGATTTGGGGTCATTTCAATAGAGAGGGGTGCCTGGGTACCTGTTGCTATGTAAATTTGACAGTGGAAGAACCTTTAACATTATGGAGTCCCTTGTCATTGTAGCCTATGCTTTTGCCTAACACCCATTTGAAAATCGCTGCTTCACTCCTATCTCTCTCCCCTTGTCACCCCCCTCCCCTAGCCCACCTGTACGTTATGGCAAGCATAATTTATCATAAGTTCACGATTCCACCATTCTTATTGTACGACTGCTGCCATGGCCTAGCTATCGTCATCGCCATGGCAACCACATTAACTCTGGCAGATATTCCAAGCCACTGAAACGATTTTGCCCCCCAAAAAAGGTAAAATTTTGTGGAACTACACTATGTTGAAATTGAAATTTATGCACAGACAATGACGAATTGAGGGGGGAAAATGAAAGTTGTCTCGGACAGAGAGAGAAAACAGTTTTGTTAGGATTTTTGAAAAAAAAAAAACACAAGAAAACTAGCCAAGATTATAAATAGGTGATTATAGAACTCACACCGTACATCATGTTAGTAAAGATAATAAAATGCATACAATAAAACA
>KN894239.1:0-15024 GCA_000934455.1 Apostichopus parvimensis
GATCACTCAGCCACTGAGGGCTATCATTACACTAGGGCTATGAATGAAATTCATAGCAAAGTTTAATCAATACCTCCATCTGGTCAAATCAATACAAGAAAGAGTTCATAAACTCAGTGCGATGACTTTTAGAGGGAAGTTAAATACCATCAAACATTTTCAGACCCAGCAATTAATTGCATGATATTTTTCTTCTCCATGACCTCTATCGTGGGAAAGTTCCCAAATTCCAACACATTCTCACTCAGTTAATTTTAACACTCATTTCTCACTATTAAAACTCATGACTTCGTCGTCGAGAGGCATAGACCAGTAGATGGAAAAATATTGAATCCTAGGTAACCGTTTATGGACAAAAATCCGAAGGAAAAAATCCACTCGAAAATATGTGATCCAGGCACTTTGAATGGTAGCATGAGAAGGAAGGGCATTGACCCGAGGGGATGGTCATACAGGGCGCACAGTGTTGAAAGGTTACCAGGACATTCTAGACACAATAGAACGAGGGTGCTTAAGGTTGTGGGGAGACACGAAAGCGAGGAGCGAAGTTAATTCCCCAATCTCACTAGATCACCATATTTCCACCCTTTGAGCAGAGTCAATGATCTAGATAAAGTATTGTAAAACAAAGGTCACCCATGGATCCTACTTAATTAATTAACACTACATCTGTACATACTATCTATATGGGTAGAATACAGTTTGAAATACAAGCCCGTTTTTATCATGTTTTAATTGCATGTCCTGTAGAAATGTAGAAGCTAAGTTGTAGAACTTTACCAGTGTCATATTTAAGCTACAGTCAGGAGCTAACAATGTGATGCAGTTGAATGAACACTGGTATAAGCCATGAATTAGATAAATTCCTGGGTTTTTTAAGGAACTTAACCCCCCCCCCCCCACAAAAACAAATATGCACAGAAAATCACAGTGAAACAGCCACTAGTTTCTCTTTAAGCAAATTTATTTCAGTTTTTACCTATACAGTACAGTAGATACACACATGCATTGTGCAATGTTCACAAATTTTCAACTGTTCTGGGCCTGCCCCAAAAAAGAAAATCAATGTGCATAGAAAACTTTGACAATTTGAGACTTCAGGAATAAATTGTTGTTAGTGTTAAGCTTTTCTTGAAGCCAGGTTTAAAGTAGAACATAATGAAAGTGAGATCAACATTCACAAGATGTTTTAGTCTCAGAGCTTAATCAGTTGATTTGCAAGAACTTATGATGAAGGAAATTTCAAAGTTAACAGACCACAGCTCCTCAGAGTGACCAAACAAGGCTTGAAAATCTATAGAAACCTAGCCAATGTCAGCCACGCAATCGGGTATAAGAATCACTGCAACAAGTGAATGCCAAAGTTCACTTTAATATTAACGCCATTACATGGAAGTACTGTCAAACTAATCATAGTATGGTAAGACTTGGCCTTGTATTAAACTAAGACTTCAAAGTCTCCTACATATAGACCCCAAGTAGAGATTCCTACTCACTGAACAGCTAAAATCTTAACCACTTTTCAAGTTGACTCAGCAATCAATAGCTTCAACTATAACAACAATGAGATAATAAAAAGATCAATCCCTTATAATACTGTAGGTACTTCTTTGTCCAAATTTTAAATTAAATGCAGAGACATTTTGAAGTGCTTACCAATGAATTAATGAACTTATCACATTATAGGGAGCCACAGCTTCCATTTCAAAAGCAATGACCAATCTACTTATCTTTGTTTGACACACAAGGTTTAATACAGGAATAGGGATAAAACTGCAAATTTAGCAGTTAAGTCGATCACTCCATTGCTTCTTTCTTAGTAATCTGGTAAATAAGTAATAGCAGATCTGTCGTTCGTATAGCATACAACCGAGAACAATGTCACATAAAATACAGTGCTTTATATGCACAACCTACAGTACTCAACTTAACACTTAGGAAGCTGAAAATAATTCTGATCAAATTTTAGGGAAAGGTATTACATATCAGTTTATCCCATTGATGGAATGTACAGTATTTTGGGCAAACTTAGACAAGTTCCCTGCACCAGTATATATATGTAGTATTTATGTACATATACAAAATTATAATTTTTTTCATTAGCAATGACATAACAACATTAATTGTCATGTGAGAAACTTAACTTTCACCAAGGATAATTTCCTCCGGGTTTGAAATATCCTCACTTTAAGAATGGCTGCAGTGAATTATGTGTCAATAACACAGTCCAGCTAGTATATATTTGTGTTGGCAAAATATATGCATTATATGTATTAGACATCAAAGGCACATACCCCTGTGTGATCATTAATTAGAGAATATTAATGAAAAACAACACAATGTAATCAATTCTACCAGCAAATGAAAACCGTTTAGTTCTAATGGACGTGTACAAGATGGTCCGTCTCTCAGAGCAATTCATGAGCAGGGCAAAATGTTAATTGTTGGTCATATCATCCGGGACAGTCCAATTTCTGTTCGGACAATCGAAATCAGTCTGAAAATTTGCTCTGATGAGGCATACGTCTACCTGTCCTGCTTCACTTTCTCAAGTTATTACATGGATGCTCTATTCATCTCAAGAAGACACCCAATGTACACACACAAAAAAAAAATGTAAGTGTATACAACAATTTTGACTATGTCAACATGACTTGCATGTTTCCCTCTCGTGGTAAAACATCTATTTATAATGTTTCTATTGGACTGAACACATCAATCTAAACTAAGTAAGAACTTTGAATTCATTCACTTGCAAAATTAGGTCACAGCTTGAGTTTAAGATAAAAAGCCCCAACATACGCGAAACCAGGGCAAACTAAGTCATGCACAGCCCTTCAACACTTGTTTCTACTGTAATCGACCATGCAATTTCACTCCTTTGTCAATGTTGAGATGTTTGATCAGCCTCATGAAACATGATGGTCTCTGGACTAGATATTTTTATCGGTTCATGAAAAGAGCAAATGCCTTCATCCATTCGTTCTTACGTTTCACAGAGAGACGGAAAGGACTTCTACAGAGTGCACAGTGTATTATATAGAAGTTTACATCCATAATACAATTTTTTTTCTCTATCTCTCTCTTTTTCCTTTTTTGTTTGTTTGTTTGTACATTATCATGATGTTTTTATTCATCATTCCTGTAAATTTTCAAGGACTAAGTTTCCATTGGGATATATTTCAGATAGATCTACTGTAGCTATTTCATTGATACAGCTCAAGAGAACTGGCATATTTGTTACCTGCTTTATATCATTCTTTTTTTTTCTTTTTCCACAATTTGAAGTTGGTAGCTGGCAGGGACCTAAACAACAGCCATTACCATAGCTATGTTCACTGAACCTTACCGTAATCAGTTTAACTCATTGTCGTCATTCTGGTTGCTTAAAAGAAGTTAAAAGGAACAAAACTTGGCAAACAAAATGAAAAAATTACACTGCAATAATTTTTTGTACTTATGGATCGATTTTGGGAATGGAACAAAGTGCTCAGTAATCAACATTAAGAATTGACACGAATCACTGTAGATCTCTACCCATGACCACATTTAAAATAACAATCTATGGAAGGATTGTTATAAGCAAGATTGGCAAATATTATAACAGAAAGAAGAAAAATTATTTTCAAAATAATAACCTCAAATAAACTTTAATTACAGTAAAATGTTCAGCTCTATATTCCCCCAACAATATCAAAATGGTCCAGTAATTACACTTCTAATGAGGAAATCAAATTATTAGTTTTTTAATTTCATGAAAATATCTTTTTCCTCACTCCCCATGTCCCCACCCCCCCCCCAAAAAAAAATTCAAACCTGCCCTTCCTTCCTATCTTGACCTGAAATTCAACAATTGTAAGATGATGCAAGAAGGTTTAAGCAAATAAGTTATAACTACTGTATGCCAACAGAATGTTTTTTTTTTCTTTCTTGGATGTACTGCTTAAATCACTGAGTTTAAGTGCCTGATCAACCCCTTGCAACCACTCATTAATGAATAGAAAGATGCTATTCAACAAATGAACAAACTAGAGCTAATCTGCCAGTCAACTTGTGGTAGGGCAGGAAGGGGGAGGGAATGAACAGATCATTGGACCAATTCATAGGTATCACAAAAATGAAGAATATATTGCACAATCTTCACTTCAAGACAAACTCATTCTTTGAAGTGTGCTACAATTTTGCAGTTTCAACATAACTCTCTATTATTTCGACGGGTTTTTTACTGCTGATAATAACAGCCAACTATAGTACCAGCATTCCATTAGTCCCACAGTATAACACACAGTCCATCATCTACAGATTTCTCACCAGGACACCACAAGTCTACATACGACAAATTACTTTTCTTCATCAGTGTGTAGTCAGTTATGCTACAAGTACATGCAGCACTACTATAGCACTGTCATGAGCAATTGTGCCCTTAGACCAGTGGATCTTTGTACTGCATAAACACCAAATCAAATAATAGAGCGATGTCGGGCGAAAAATGTCACGAACACAAATCAGGATAACCCAACTGCAAGACCATGTGATCCAATTATATTAACAAAAAGGGCAAAAATGCAAAATTCAATGATGGGGTTGGCTCAATGCAAAGTCATGGTTTGGAAACATCTTGTACAAGTAAATGACTGTACGAGTACAGGTTTATTTATTTATTTATATATTATTGCCAGTGAAGAGTAAAACTGATGGAATAATAACATTAAGCTAAAGGAATTATTATTTTTCATTTTTGCTGTCAAGTTCATGTTGACTGACAGCAGGATTGCATGGGTAATATCTTCTGCATTCATGTCCCTCCTAAATTAATGATGTGACTGTTTTTTATCTGAATTGACAGACTTTTGGTTCATTAAATAAATTGAAATTTATGTTCTTTAACCCTGACTATATTTTCAGTCATGAATATTTGCAAATATGTATATAATCTGTTCTGAAAATTTGAAATCTGATATCACAGTTCAAAGATTTATATATGGAAAATCCGACCAAATGGGAGGGGGGGGGAGGGGATTTAAACTGAGCTTGATAGTATTGTAAGTTTGAGTGCACAATTCTACTTCCTAACCCCCCTCCCATCCTACCCCAATTTGCAGACATTACATTCGGTATTCTCCAGCAACAGCAACGGTAAATTATCAACAAAATTGTGCAAGTGTTTATTACCTTCTCTTGTAGGTTACAAGTAAAGCAAGAATAAATTGTAGAAATGCTTGGAATGTGAGCTGGACCTAGGTAGCTAGGGTTCATGAAAATGCCTACATAATTACTAATAAAGTATTGTTTCACAGTCATGTGATATGCCACTCAAGCTCCTAATTAACTTATGATACACAAAAACTGCAACTTGCCAGTTGCAGCTCTAATTTATAATTGCAGAAATCTTAGTCACCACATTCTTTGATGGTGGTTGTGTTTAATGGCAATCATGCAACTGTTGACATTCAGTTTGTCTTTCTACCAATGGAGTCCATTCATACAGTAGCATAGGAAATGTTCTTACACAGTGTGTGTTGTCATGGTAACCTGATGAGTAATTATGTTAATTCAAGAATCTTAAAACTTACACTTCAATTATATGTGTAGGTTTTCGTGATTATAGCACAAAATGAATAATGTGTATTTAACGAATTAACGAATATTTAACGAATCAACTTTAAGGTTCTAGTGTTTTTGTCTCAAGTTGATAGTAAATTTGGTGGTGTCTATTAAAGAATAGAGTAGAATAGAATGGAAAAAGATAGAATAGAATAGAAACCCAAAGCTGTAAATATTATCTATGAAAATGAAATTAGGAACTTCCCTCAGGATCATAGGCCAAGTACTAGTGTGACCATGAAACCGAAAGTTACTTGTAACATAAACATGTTTTAATCTTTAATAATTTCATTGTGCTACCAAAAAAGATGGAAATTGTTGTGAAACTTTCTGTTTCAGATTGAACAATGAACTTGAACTACTTTCCCTTGCGTTCAATTACCATCTCTGCTCTACATTGTTAAATGCACTAGAAATTGATTTGGGCACAGGTTTGTATTTATAAATGAACATTGTCTGCTTAGGTCTGTCTCCACACAGCCTTAGCACTCTGTCTAAAATGATCTGATAATATTGTTTGGACTGCACAGGGCAATTGTTTTAAGGAAACTGGAAAAAAGAGCCTATATATATATATATATATTGTCACATAACATGACAAGTGTACCATCAGACAGTACACACATGATAACTACCAGCACATTATCAGAAATCCTCTTACAGGGCAAAGAATGTACTACATTAAAATATTTGTGTCAAAATTGTAAGAGTTTTACGGTGCTGCTTAATATACATACATGTGATACTATATATTCTATGAGTTCCTAATGCTGAAATACTTCATTATCAATAATGAACAAGTCTAAAACTGTTACGTTCATAGGACCATGCACAAATGATACATTTAAATGGCATTCTTTCTCAAGTTTGACCAGACTGCATTTTGCTGTCAAATCTAGTCGTCCGTCACACAACCTTGGTGGGAAACTTGGTCGTCTCGGATGATCATTGATAATTTGCTCTGCTGTGCCATGTACACCCTAAATCGACTGGCCACTTCTGGTCAGCTAGCTTAATTATCATTCTGAACCCCAAAGTGTCTAGATGTGATTCTGTGTGGGATTTTGCTATCATCATGCACACATCCATGACTCATGACAAATTGCACACACATGGGCAGTGCAAACTAGTGCAATTCTATCGTGAACCATATGGTAAGCAACCCCAGTCCCTCCACTTAGTTCAGGAATAAGGAATAAATGAAAAAGTTTGCACCATTTTGCAAAAATCTGCTTTCAAATTCACTACAACTGATATTTGTACCCTTAAGGGATCTATCCATCCTACAGACACTATCTGAGTTTTAGTTGTATAATGGTTTTATTTACCTAGATCTCGCACTTCAAAATTATAGATTTTTTAAAAAGTTAAAATGCTGAAATTAATGACTGCAAAGGGTACTTGCTATATTTACTCTGTAAATCATTTAACTGATTAATCTCAAGTTTGATCCACAACATTTCTATTCTAAGATATGCACGGCAACGTCAAATCACTACGGAACCGCGGGCACTTTGTGAGAAATGTTGCAAGCTTGACAACACACGACACTGTGTTACACCAGGTAAGAGTAGAAAAGAAGAAGGAAGTACCATACACATGTGTCTTTTCATATAATGTCTTTATGATAACAGTGATCTCCAGGCATGCACGTGCATGAAATTACCTGTCTCTAATGGCAAAAAAAACAAGTAAAAAAACAAGTTGGATTGCACAGGTACAGGAAGCTATAGAAGCTATGAGTGCAGGAATCTACACTTGTAGGGAGCTTTCAACGACACTTTCTTCAAGGCCAACAACTCCATAACAATCAACTGGTACAGTCCCAGTAGAAGCCAAATGGAGACATATGTTTAGAATCAAAGTTAGCGTAGATATCGTATCTTTTGCAATAGGAGGCCCATATCAATTAACAGATACAATAAAGCCATGCTAGTCTTGTAAGAAGTCTTTAGGTAACTTTTATTCAGCTAATTTTTACTTTGTACAACAGTAAAAAAACAAAGACTATGAATGTCACAACATCACTATTGCTACAAGGATAGTGCTAGATTGATGTTCTTGAGTTATGAAACCTCACCATGACAAGTACTATGATGCTTCATGGCGATGTTTAAGCCTCAGTCTAGACAAGGGGTTCTCAATTTATCTTCTATGAGGGCCGGAGAGAAGCATTGGTTGGTGTAAAGGGGCAAGAGAGAACCAACTTTAGAACCAACTGTAGATTGACCAATGTACACGGCAGGTCAGTAAGGTGTTAAAGTCAAGGAACCCATATAGATGGACCTACACACCCAATTATTCACTGCGAGATTGTGAACCACTATATAGCTTCCCAGAGACCAGATTTGGCCCACATGCTACCGAATGAGACAGTAATGTTACTAGCAAAAAAGTTTGGTTCCCAAGTCATCAAAATGTTTGTGTCCCGTAGAAAAAGCTTGCGTCCTGATCGAACACCAATCACGTTTATTGTATGACCTACTCTTACTTGTGTAGTTGTACAGATGTGCTAGTATCACTGCCCACCATACAGTGTGAATGTTCTACACAATATATAGGGCAGATGGCCCAGTGCCTTAGCTTTGCTGTTTACAGTGGCCGTCCGACCCGGCCACTCTTTCATCCGCCCTTGTATTTATCTACTCGCCAACTCCGTATTGGCTCCATGCTATGACCTTGCAGCGATTCCAACAACCAACTCTTCAAAAATCCCCGTACCTACAGTGTGCATATCCCTCGCTAAATTCCACAGTTCACTACTGCATGTACATAGGCCTGTTTCGAACTTCAGAGTTTCAACTACACATGCGAAAATCCTCAAAACCTGATCCAACATTTACCCTGGGCTCTTTGCAGTGTTTGGAAGAAAAACCAGCTCCATGAAAATTACAGTAGGCCTATGTAAGTAACTTTTTACGCAATGTCGATTCAAAACAATCAAACTTCCATTGCTACTTTTGACGATGCATGAAGTACAGTAGTTTACACATGAAAGTGGCACCAAGAAAATTGACTGGAGCACGTGCTCAAGTTTGCAAGAAAGAAACTACTGTGGTATGAATGCACATTTCACATTAGCAACTATCAGTGCGGAGAGAAGAAACATATTGCGATATGAAAAAAAGTATCAGAGATGTGAGCTTCCCAGAAAATTCATAGATTGTCTCTACTTATAAAATTTTCTGATCAAAACAATGATTCAAATATTATGTGATAGTCTCAGATACAGTTCAAGTGCATCTTTGTAACATGAGCGCTTGTTGTTGAAACGTATGTACTGTATGTGACAACAAGGCCTAACGTTATGATAGTAGAGTGCACACATATGATAGCCTATACTACAAACTTGGTTATCTCTACAGGGGTGAGTAATGTTACAAGTAGTTGCATACTTTGTGTACATTTATCACTACAGATAAAAGAATGTCAGTAGACAATGGATCAAATCACAGGAAAGTTGGAAAAGCATCAGTGACAATATTTATCCTGAAAATCTCTGTAATAGAAATGTTGTTATCCCTGTACCTTGGGGTTGATTGTTATGACTTATTTGTTTCCAAACATATTTAATCAACTGTTGGATTGGAAGAAATTTTGGTTCCTTTCAGAAGAAGTTGTGGTTTATGAAAAGAAAGAAACAAACAAAGATATTTATTCAAAAATGTATTTTGTTATGATTTTCACAGGCCTAGTTGTGAGTTTGTGTACTTGGTTTTTTGTTCTCTGATAAAAATAGTTTGCGACTGCCGCACGCAAGCAATTTTAAGATTTTGCATCCCTGGCTAAAACATTGAGTCCTGGATGCAGAATGTCCCGTTCGTAACAATGCTGTGAGAACACCTAATGTAGACTGTTAACAACATTTGGGCCACAATGACCATGGTAAGGTCAATCACAATCAGACTTGTAGTATGACAGAGTGAGTGTGAGTACAATGGACTTTCTCTTCACAATCCCAGAAAGGACAGTATCACAGAGTTTTGTGGATTCAGATAATACACTCTAATTTGAGCCATCCTCATCTATCCTTCTCTTACAGAGTGAACTATATATACAGCCTACTGCATTTATTATTTGAATTGTTAATCACACAGAAACACACACATATTGCTTATTCCAGGTTGATGAAAACAATCAGCAAAGTTACACAGAAACAGGGCCCATAATGACAACAAGATTAAACTATGATCCTCTGTCTTACCGTCCCAACTCATCTTTCAGAGTGTACGCTGCTTCAAAACTGTTGACTTTCTGTGATTCTGTTATCCAAGTACCATCGTCGTTATCCTTGTTCTGTGTCTCCTGTCCATTTGGCGTTTTTCCCTTTCCTGCTGGCATAGTTGAACCATTAAACCGAAGTAGATAACCAACGGTTACGCTACACTACAAATTAGTAAAACGGCGTTGTTGAGTTGTACTTCTGTTGCCCTTTTCTGTTCAAACTATATCCACCTATCATAAAAGACAAAAACAATAAACATGAAGATGGTAGTTGGTTTGCTATTGTCTTTTTAGGGGAAATTTTCAAATGACAGGGGGGTGGAGAAGGATTGAAGATATAGAGTCTCACAGACGAAGAAATTAATTGAATAACATGTTAAATATATATATGACTTCCACATCCACCAGATACGAACATTTTTTCCAACCAGTAGGATATACTGTTACACAATAAATGGAGTATTTCCTTTGCACGTATACTATGAGCCCACATGGAAGAGGTGAGTAACAGAGTAAGGGATTAAGGTTACAATGTAACATGCAAATCTCCATAATGAAACTACATAATTAGAAAGATAAAATCTAACAGACCAGAGGTCCATAACATCATATTTTATACGGAAGTTAGCTTCTCTCATGGCTGTTGAGCAAGCATTGTACCCTTTTAAGGACACTTATTGTATTCAATGGCTACGATGTAAATCATTTGCAGACCACCACAGTGGCACATACTCAAATATAATCTACTGCGAGATAATAAGTACCAAAATTGTTACTGAGTTATATTGTGCGCGCAACTACTTAAAGAATCTATAAACATTATTATAGATACTGAAATACACTGTAAGTTGCAAATTTCTGTAAAAGAGGACTACAAAAAAGTATCACCTACAGTTTTTTCGAAGAACAAATCAGGGATATCATGAGCAGCACTGTCAGATACTAATTGATCATTGGTCATTAAGCTTAGAGACTTACAGATTTTCATCTTGAACCTTATAACAAAATATATCCTCATTTTGGAACAATGCATCTAAGGCAATGATTCAGCATTGTGCATCTACCAGACCTTCACAAAACCTAGCCCACTTACCCACCCCACCCCCCCCCACTTCTCCTACTTTACAATAGAGGGCTACAGGGGATTTTGCTCTTGGCACTTTCAAAGCCATAACTTTGCAAGGCCAAGATCAGTTTTCCATCAAACTTTTAGCAAGTTGTGATGATAAAATGAATACCACTGTTTGTACCTGGTGTGTGTTAGCTCCAACTTGAAGGGGTGTAAAAAGATAAACTGCTAAGGCTACCTTAATTTGCCTTTTATTAAAACTAACAGGGATTCTAGGGAACTAGCCACTCACTACTTGGCCTATAGCTAAGGTAAAATCAGAAATGCCCTGAATATTTTTACGAAACCAAAAAATGGGCTAAAAAAAGAACAATATACTCTGTGGGGATGCACTTGCTCGGTGAGGTAAGATGCTAAGTAAGATGCTAGGTAAGATGGGCAGCATTACAAGAATTGGAGATTGACCTCTTGCTTACCATTTTGAACTTATTTCAAATTTATTATATACAGACTTTGTAGTTCTAATTTGATGAATCAAAAACAAACATCACAGCAAAAACCAAAACGCTTCCCGCAGCTCAATGCTAAATAGAACTTTAATGAATGATACAGACCAAACTTCTAACAGTAGACTACTTATTGCTGCAAAATTGGTATCCAAACTTTGCAGAATATTCAACAGGGTATTGATTAACATGGTTTGCATGAAATATTTCAGCTTGATACTTTAAATGGTCTCATGTTCTTTGCCTAAATGGCCTTCAATTATCCCAGAACAGAGGACTTTACTTTAAATTTATGTAAAGAAATCATGGAGGCATGAATAATCTATTTTGTGAATCTTTTTAGACTATCAGTTAGCAACTTCTACAATTCACTTCATCATAAATATAGCTCTAAATGAGATCTTCTTTTTTTCTTGCTTTCTTTTTGTCTGACTTCGATAGAAATTTCACTAGAAACTTTTTACCTGAATCACAGTTTTTTCCCTTTTGTGCTTACTGTTATGTTGACCGAGAAAGTGATTGATGCCACATAACGAGGAAACATACGTCACCCAATATTTATAAAAGAAACTTCGGCAAGATGCTCACAGGGCTTCTAGTAAGAAGGTACCTTTCTGACTTCACAAGTGCATCATTCTAAGCATTGCAGTCCATCACAGTCAGCAAATAGGCCTAGCCTATGTGTATTGGCAATGAGAGATTTAACACAAGTGATTAATTTTGCACAGTTTTTATCGAACACTTTGAAAATGGTATCTGAGCATTCTCAAACTACTGTATGCTAGGCCTACATCATCAGCAATCAATGTTTGTTGTCCCGATTTAACAAAGTAATAACTGCCTAAACAGTTTTACTTGTTAGCAAAATATATGACTTTTTGCTCAGTAAACAGAACGTTCTTGTTCTCTCTAGCTAATTAGTCTGCTCAGGTAGACTTGGCCATCAATACAGTACTTGGTAAGTCTGGACACCAAACATGGCGGATGACATACTATAGCTTACAGGTACTTGTTGAGCATCTTGCCTTTCTTTCATACATAAATACATTGGGAGTGCCTATGGGTATGTCAGGGAAGTACACAAGACCTTTAATCAATTTTACCTAGCCTCGCCTAGGTCTTACTAACAGTATAATGGTATACGGTCACTTGGCAATACTATTACTACTAGTAAGAGCATGATGTTCTTGTAAAAACAGTGGAAATAACGATCTCATTGATATTGCACTGGGTTTTATTTCTAGCCAATCCTTCAACTCTGTGATTTTACTGATGGATTGATCAGATTCCACCAGAAATAGATCAAATTAATAAAAGGTAGGGAGTTTAACTGTACAACACAAAAAGAGTTTGGTCAATTAACATTGCATTTGAAAATGTGGTTTCAATGACTTTCTAACACGACAACTAAGTTACACTTACACTTACAGTGTCTATCGGTGCAGCTACATAACACAGTACGTCACGGAACTAAGGCCAGGGAATGCAAAGTAACCGTACACCACCATAATAACTTAGGACTAGGCTAGTTAGGCCTTCTAGCCTAACTAGTAAGGATAGGTTAACTTTGTTACTTGAAACGTTGGTTACATCGTCCTCCCCATCGTTAGGCTACTTGTTATTCCTATAACTTAAGTGTAACGTAACTTAGACTAAGTTAGAGCCTAGGGCCAACATTGGCAATAGAAAATGAGTTAGGCATACTGTAGGATAAGAATGTGGTATTTAAACTAAATTGAAGAAATTTGTAGGAAAATTATAATAGGCAAGCAAAAATCCTTGCGAAAGTCATCCGTGTAGCTTGTTTCTATCACCTCAAATTAGCCTGCCAACACCTCCGTGGGTCCGAATATCATCAATTTAGTCTAAACATTAATATCAACAGTGAGCTACTTCTGCTTCGAACGTTAATACTCCTAACTACGTACTCATGCACTGCCTACAAATTGTTGACTGTGGCCAAGTAACGGTACTCAGTTACACGACCGTACCTGTTCAATGTGTGTGGCCAGTTGCTATGCAAAGTGTCTTTTTCACGTTTCTCAATGTATGTGTGTTCGATGACGTCACGTGAACTTTAGAGTTGTCGAGTTTGCGCGTTAGAAGAGAATATTTTCTTCAGATTTTGCGCTGAGTTTACTTTCAGACTGCAATAACTTGGATATTTTAATAAGTTTATAAAACTAATTTTGTTTGTTTTAATCCGTGATCTATTCATATGAACTCATCTAGCACGGTACGGCATATTGTACGGAATTCAAGCCTCTCTTCGGCTTTGTACTATACCTTCAATGCATCGACAAGACCGTCGTTTATTCCCCACTTCCATCTCCAGCCGGGTATTTTTGTTAACATCAAGTGGGGGAGAATTCTACCACTTTTCCTGATCCGACTACACTTTTAGGATACGGATCCAAGGGTGTGTACAAGCCCCTTCAGCGTCACACAAAAAATTCAAAGGATTTATTAGCACATTATTACGTTTAAACCTATTTATAGACCTAATTTATACTTCGTCTAAGCATTTAATTTGATCTGAGGGCAAGACCCCCATACCCCCTTCGTGGGAGTTCGTTTCAACATCCAGGGCCATAATCCATCCTTTCTTAAATCCTGGATCTGCCTATGACCCTTCCAAAAAGTTTATCATGACCCTATTATGTATTTATATGAATTATAGATCCATACTTTAATAGACAATTTCAATCAGATATCAAGGACCGGCATATAAGTAACTTTCATTTTCTTGAGTTTAATCCGTGGTTAGGACATTCATTGTTACCATGCAGTTTTTAACAATCCAGCAATTCTTCTTTTTAAAGTTTACGCAATTGTTCGTCCATGTCGATAAATTATTTGCGTATAGGCCTAATTAAATTTACAACGTTTCCTTTAACAATGTTAATTTCACAATCACGAAGAACTTGAATACAATAATTTCTCGAAAAACAAACACTCCGTCTTCATACCAGTGTGATATAGTAGTAACAAATTTTCAAGTCAAATAGTATAGAGCAGAGGACACTGAACAAAAATAGAGTTATACCGTTCGAGTTCACCGTCAACTTAAATATCAAATTTAATCAAATTAAGCCTATATATGTGCTATGAACAGTTTCAAAATAATCTTGGAGAACTCTGTTTCGGTTAAGGGGACTTGGATAATAAAAAAGTGTCGCCAACATGACAACAACAACAACGAAAAAATGATGTATTGAAAAGAGAAGAATTATTTTCCATTCAAAAGAAAATAGTTTTACAGTTTGTATTTATATTTCTAATAACAATAATTCCATAAATAATCATTCGCCGAGCTATGAAAATGTGAAGATGCCGTCAAAATGTTAAAACAGTTCAATCAATATAGTAGCAGTTTTCAACACAATGATTTATTGTAAAGTTAATGAGATAGAACTTTGCAACAAAATGTGAAATTTTATAAATCTAATAATTGACGAATTTAACATTGTGCTGCAAAATTATAAAACAAGAAAATTATTAATCAAATATCATCGATTTAACATTTTGAAGCAAAATAATAGATTGATCACTTATATGAATAGATCTCGCCAAGTCAATTTTGTTGTACAGCATGATTAATTACGGTCGCAAAATGATGAA
>JXUT01136091.1:0-26502 GCA_000934455.1 Apostichopus parvimensis
TATTTCTTTTCAACTTTCTTAACCATTGAATGCTAGAATTACATTTACACATAAAACGGAGAAAGGATAATCGCATTTTTTTTCCACATTTATTTCAAATTTCTTTCACAAGAAATTATCGTCATTTGTTCAATCCTCAAAAAATATCGTCTTGAAAAAAAATTATCGCGATAATAATAATTTTCGATATATCGCCCAACCCTATCTTACACCCAAATGCTGTACTGATTTTTAGAGGTTCAATGAAGCATAAATGAAAGAAATAAAAAACAGCTATGATAGCACAGAGTAGCCCAGGAGACAACAGAATTTTTAGAGCAATGGTATCTTCTCGTCTCCTGTCGTTTATGTTTACGCTCATGCTTTATCCAATAGTGTTCTGCCAAACAAATAATCGTAGCAATATGCGGCAATGATTCAAAAGTATTTTCTGCTAGTATATGCATGTGTGTGCTTTCTACATGTTATTTAAACTGTTCAGCAACGAACACTAACATCGTATAACCTCTACTCTAAAAGTATGTCCTAGAGATTGGGATGCTCTGTGGTTATATAATATCCCACATTCTAGTTAACATAGTTTGACATCATTTTTTATACTGTAATACAGTTATTGTCATCTTTGACTTGACATTGTGTATATTTCATATCATCTCTAAGCCTGACAGACCATATTACATACATCTGATGATGTTATGGTTCATTACTAGTGATGGGAATAGTCCATGGCAAAAATTTTCTCCTTCATTCTCCCTTTCATTAATTCAAATAAACTGTAACTGGAAACGGAGAATGATGTTAGTCTTTTTTTACGAATTTATCGGACCGGATAGAGACGGCTTGTACCCGGTAGTAATTTTGTCGGTCTTTTCCCTGGGTCCCCATGTACCCATTCCCATCACTCTTCATTACTAAGATAAATTTACCTGCTAGCTTCCTTTATCAGGGCGATAGCTATCCGAATCCGTTTACACAGGCATAGGGTGACTAAGAGGAGAATGGTAGTAATCACTCCAAAAATGCAACCTGCAAGAAAGCACACAACGACTTTAAATGATTTTGATTTGCCCCTTTTTTAATGTAATACTAAAAACCAAAATGAACAGATCCCCTTTCTCACCCCCCACCCCCCTCCAAAAAACAAAGGGAGCCATATTCACTTTCATGTGAGAGCGAATATTTACAAAAACTACAGCAACTACAGAGAAACAGAATATTCAGAGATCATGAAGAATGTTACTATAAAAACAGCTTGTGAAGAGTTTACTTGCCTAGTATGAGCCATGTTGACCTGGTCTTGAGGAGGCTGAGGACGTTAGTGGTCAGCTCCAATGGTCTGTCTGCCCCTTCAATGTCTTCCAGATACTTCCAGTAGTAGAAGCAATACCCAGTGCCTGTTCATGGAGAGGATAAATGAAGGTAAGATCGAATATTGAGAGGGTGATGATAGGGTTGGGGTGTGGGGGGGGGGGGGAGTGTTGGATGGTATGATGTGAATTGTTTTACTAATTACTTAGAGCTAGTTGATGAATAGGGTCACAATTTGTTAATTTGATTAATAATAACAACAATATGCAATATTGTCAGCATAAAGTAGGTCCATGATGAAACTACGAGACATCAATAGTCAATGGGGTTTACACATAGTATGGTGTAATGTGTACTAGAGTATTGACTCACACTATAAACCAGGCATGCATCGAGTGTACAATATCTTCTACAATATTGAGTCATTAGTCATCAACAAGTCAATTTTCAGACATAATTTCTTTTTGTCTGATGTACCTGTACATAGAGGAAAATGTGGCAATGAAAATTGCCAATTTAAGCCAAGTTTGCAGCAGGAAAAGACAATTTCTTCACTAAATTCCCAGCCCTTAGCATATCCCCATCCTACTACTGAAACTTAGCAATTTATGTGTAGCCTGCCTGCATGGCTTTCTTCATAACTTCAGTACTGGCCTTTTTTTTTCTCATATCATCTCACAACTGAACCCTCCCAAATGATTATACAGCATGATGTGACAATTTAAACAGAAAATTTCCATAGATGTGTTGACCTTCCACATCAAAGTACCAGCATTGAGCTCATCTCAGTTTCAGCAATAACGTAATTAATCCTTACATATGATACAAGAATATGTGGCGATTCAAACACAAAACATATTGTGTGCTCAGTGGCGGAGCGTCCATACAGTCAGGGGGGGGGGGCGAATGCCCCCCCTGACGGACTCAAATGGAATGCTGGCGCCCTTTTCAGCTTTTTACCACTTTTTATTTATTCACGATTATTGACTTTTTTATTGCGCTCTCATCTACCTATTGACATTTGTCACATTTTGTTGGTGTAATTTTCTGACAAATGCTCTAACAGCTATTTATTCTTCGTTTATCTGCAAATTAGCAAGGCCCGGAAAGGGTCATTTCCGGCGATCTAGGGAGTATCTTTACTCAAAAAATTGCTGTGCGCTCCGCGGCAACCTGTGGTGGCGCTCCGCTTAGATAGTGTCAAAAGAGCCCCTACAGACCATTCTCGCCCCCCCTGACCAATACCCCTAGCTCCGCCATTGTGTGTGCTGCAGGGTCTTAGCCAGGAATTTCAAATAGGGTGTCTCATCTGTTACTGAGTGCTCAGGAGACTATCCATCTGGTGCCGAAGGCGCCTGCGCGAGCGCGAAGCGCGAAGCCTATAACGGGTGGGGTCCAGGGGCCCGCCTTAGGGCCCCTGGAAGCCCAGCCCCTATCAATGGTTTATTTGACACAATTGGGGTAAAAAGTATGCTTAGAAAGCTGTGAAAACACCTAAGCCATCATGATTTTTTGGGGCATTCAAACATAAAAAATGCTATAAAACACTAGGTGCAAAAGTGCACCATGAAAAAAAATTATAGTAATTGATATATTACAAAGAATTTGAGCACCAAAAAGTTCAAACAATATCTTGTGGAATTATTTATGTTATGTACTATAAAATTGCCTACTGTGTATCTTGTTAAGTATATACCTTTATTCTGTTGATGTCATCCATATACAGGGATGAGCCTGGGGTAAAAAAAAATCACTGAACTTTGTGGGTGATACTACACTAACGCCGAGGGCGTCAGTCAGCTTGCAGCGCGACACAGTTATAGGTGGGGTCCATGGGCCTGCCTTAGGGCCTGTGGTAGGGTCCATGGACAACGCCCCGGTTGAGGTACAGGAGTCGAAGACCCCGGAAGCTCTGAGAAATTCTAGGTTTAAAGACAACATTTTGGTGCCTATTTTATAAAGATTTTTAAATTGATTAAAACACTCAAAAGCAAAGTTTCACACCAAAATGTGCACACTGAAGCCACATGCCTAGCCTGTCGTTTTCACCCTACTTGATTCTTTCAATCATGGCGACCCATACTTAAAATGTTACTGTTTATAAAATGTACACAATAGTCTGTTTTAATCTGGAATAATAGTCAGCAGCTACAGCACTACACTTCTCCTCAATTGTCCCTACTCTAATGATACTAAAATATTGAAAATCATGGGAAATTTATGAAAATATCGTTGTAAAAATTGTTTACCATCGTGTATCACGATTTTCAAGAAATGACATATTGGATGCTATACTCAATGAATTACATTCTCCACTGACAATGGTTTCATGTTCAAAAACGTAGGTGTAAGATAAGGTATAAAACCTTCCTCAATAATTTCTATTTGCTTTTTTTTCTTTCATTAACTTGTTAATAACTTCATATAATTAACATTCCTACTAACATCGCACTGCCGTCGCTGCTTATGCTTGCTCTCCACGTCTATTGATCACACCATATAAATATCCAATTTAGCTCTTAAACAGTTGTTACTACTTCTATATATTATGCAGGCCCAGGGTTCGCATTAGCCGCGAGATTGCGCGATTCGCGCAATTTGATCGCATTTGGAATAAACGATTAGTCAACAGCCACTTGCGATTATTATTTTTTAGTTATCCCGTCTATAATCCGTAAACATCTCGTAAAATTCCCTGTCAGCCTTTCCTTCCATGAAATAAACGAATGAATAAATAATAATTTCTTCCACATGGTAGCCTAACACCACACAAAGTCAATGAGAAATCTAGCTAGGCCTAACCATCTGTTTTTCCGCTGAAATTGTGACGCAGTTATAAGATATCCATGGATATTTTCATCATGCTGTTACGTTCGACCACATGGTTGCCTAACACCACACTAAGTCAATGGGGGAAATCTAGCCTATACCGCTGAAATTGTGACGCAGTTATAAGATATCCATGGAATACTTTCGTTATTGCGTTATCTTCGACCACATGGTAGCCTAACACCACACTAAGTCAATGGGAAATCTGCCTAACCATCGGTTTGCAAAAAAAAAATCACACTATGCGTAGGTAATAAATTAGGAACCGGGTAGTATCGTGATAACCCGTGCAAACACTAGTTAGGATAATAGTTTTTGTCCCTCTGCAGGTTAGATATGCATCGGTAATGAAAAATTTCGAATGACGGAGCAAATGATACAGTAACGCTGTTGTTAGAAATTCACGGAAATTGAGAGGTGTAAATTTCGGAGGTAGATAAAAAAACAAGGAAATCCGCGCAAAAAGCTCATGCCTTCATATATTACCATGGTAACAATCATACTAACTGCGAAGCAAGATCGCTTGTGTTGCATACATCCTATTGTATTGCCTTGACAAATGGTTTCTCGAAATATCGCGCAATATCACATTAATATAAATTAATCGGAAATTTCGCGCCATTTTGTAACTAGACAGACTGCATGGTCGTTACTACGACGCAAAACTTTTCCCTCTTGCCTTTTTGGTATATTAGGAAAACATCGCAGGAGCTGTCAATATTAGCTCACTCTTTCCACAGTACCGTGATACACAACATCTAGCTAGGAGGGAAAAAATACAAATACACGGGTGTGCGAAAATGATCACGCGACGAAACGATATTTTTTTAGCTAGCTAGATGGTTGGCTATTGAGTGTGGGTTTTCATAACGTGCGGCGCCCGTTGACTGAGCAGTACATGCAAATAACTAATAGTAACGTTAAATTGGGAGGCTGGACAGAGCCATTTATTGGCGTCTCAAAAGCCGTCCCACTCAAATTCGGCCGTCTTTCATTTCGATCTAGCCGTCTCAAAAACGGCGAGACGCATCGCTAGCTAAGACCCTGGTGTGCTGTGTCATCAAGTAGGGTCTACCAGCCCTCTGCTCATCTCAGTTCACAATAACCTGTTCACTTGCCATGCCGGTATAGATCAAACTCATATACACATATGTATTCCCTCAGTCAGGAAAAAAATTCCAAAGAGCAGTTCATTTTGTTTCGTAGGTATAGGGAAACATCTCTGAGAAAGCAAGGCTATAACTAGCAGAGTGCCTGGTTATCTATGCTTTTGGGCAACACTATTCACTAATGCCAAGGAAATATTTGGGCCACAAAACTCATATTATCCCTCCAAATTCAAAACTATTCTTAAAATATCTCAAAATAAACCTGCACTCTAAGTTGATCATTCTTATTTGGCAATTACTTGACTAACCAACGGCATTTCAGCACATTCTTTGTTTGTCACTCCAAGATTAATGTATGTCGTCCAGTTACACAGTTGTTGACAATTGACAATTCATAATCATGGACGTTAAATATGAATGTAAGAGACTGACTTCGGTCAGCTTGCGGCTTTGATCGATAAGCCAATGAGGCTTCTTCGCGAGTTCCCGCTTGCAGGAGGGTCTAAAATACATACAAACATACATATACAACCCACAACAATTAATGTAACAAGAAAAAGAAAACAAAACGAAACAAAGAATATGTACAAAAGTAAATGAGAAGAGTATTCATGATACAGCTAGAATAAAGTCAATAAACGTAGACTTTTGTAACTTGTAAAGTTAGAGGTCAACTTTACCTGCTGCTAAAGCAGAGTTAAGCACCAGGACTGTGAACCAAACAAGAACACCAGCAAACCAACGCATCACAATGATGTAGATCATGGCCAGCAACTTACCTAAGAGCAGACCACTGAAAACAAACAATCATTAAAAGGGAGATACAACTGCAGTCTAACAGAACATATCATAGGGTATGTTATAGTAGAAATGTTTTATCTGCATGCAAGTACAGAGGATATCAACTCGGTGATCAACAAACCACTACTGTACTACTACCACCAACGACCCCCTTGTGGTGATACCACTAGTACTACAACCTTAAAGGCATTGAAGACTCGTCCCAAACCGTGTGCCGCCTTTTGAAAAAGTGAACTTTTCGTTGCATGCAAGTGAAGTTTTTTTCTTGTCGCTACAGTAATGAAACGTGATACCTTGTTATGTCCATCGCTGCTATGTACACTGTGTTGTGGGTATTGACCGTAGCTGCATGTATTGACTGTACACTAGTGTCTAATTACCAACTGTAGCAAGCTGTGTGTGTATTTTCTGGGAACGATTGTAGTGTCTAACATTGCTGTTACAACTCATTCGAAACTAGGTCAGAATACTGGCATCAGATGTTTCTTTGTGCGCGAGTCTTCACTCCCTTTAATACCTGTTTGCAAACCAAATTGAAGAGAGTGTGGCTTGAACTTGTATACATGCCAACAACATAAATACAATCAGTATTTGCATTGAGAGCAGCTTTCCATCCTGCCTTCTCCATAAAACATATGAATATTGACATCTTCCCTTTAACTAATTTACATTTTGTCCACAAAAAAAAAAACACATCTCCTACATACAATGATATCTTTTGTTATACATTTCAACAAGTTCATCACATATCTTATCAAATGTCACTTTCTACACCTGGTGAAGAATTTGAAATGATGAAATCAAACATGACAACTTGAAATTGGATTAACTTACAAAATAGTTTACTGACCTGTTAACCTTTCAGTTCCCTAATCAAACCTATACACTGGTATACACTATTACATATGTGTTGCACAATCATACTGAGCTGAAAATAACCTGTTATAAATGTGTGTGTGACTTATCAAGCTTATCAGAGCTTCAATGCTGGGCTGAAAAATGAAAGTTAAAAGATTGGTTCAGGTGTTTGAAATGTCTATTTTGTATGAAAGAGCACAAAAAGACAAAAAGAACAGTGAAGAAACTACCATGATAGCATGCTCTGTTAAGGAGATATGACACTTTGAAGATATCAAAATTTCTTTGAAAATGACTGGTGTAGAAAGACTTACTGTGAGGGTGTGACGTCACATCCTCACTTCCTTAACATGTGTGAATATATTTCTTTAAAAATTATTTACAATTTTTAACACATTTGAAAATAATATAATCAAAATTTCTTCAGATGTTTAATCTCAAATACTTCCTTTGACAAATATGAGATCTCCTGACATATCTTTTGGTTGAAAGTCATGAAATCTCACAAAATATTTAGAGAAAAAAACAAAGACTTTTCAGGAATGTGAGGATGTGACATCACAGCTAGTCAGATTTCAGCAGTTTCTACACAATCTGATAAAACTTTACACTTGAATATCTCTTTAACCGAAAAAAGATATTTGAACAGTTTTTTCACCATTGTGTTTCTTTAATTGTCCTCTTTCATATAACATAAACATGTATGACAAATGAACCAATCCTTTAAAAAAACTTTCACTTGACTTTAGAACTGTTTTATAACTGTCAATCATGGACATCACATGCCACAATTTTACCAACGTTTATGACCTGGATATATAAAGTAAGTTACCACTTTTCCTGAAGGAATGAATTTTTCTGCTTTAATACTTACATGAGAATGACATACCAGGATGCTACTATGTCTTCATAAACCACTTGAAATGCATTCTGAATCTCCATATACACAGACAAGAAGCTGATTAAGAAAGGATGAAAAGTGAAACTCTAGATTCTGACATTTCCTCCGCTCATAAAGGTATTCCCTAAGACATGGTTAAATCCGTTGCCATCAAAAACACTCCAAAATGATGACCCTCAAGAGAAAATTAAAGCTAATTCAGCCTAAACAACAAAGTTGCATTTCTAATCATTTCAGCTGAGTCAGTCTATTAAGATATTTACTTCCAGTGTTAGAGTAGCTCTGCATGCAGACTACATTGTCTTAATGTTATTCTGTTTCACAAGGAACATGTAAGGCTTTTCAAGTAACATGTAATGCTTTACAAGTAACATGTAAGGCTTTTTAAGACATTTTCAGTGGCATTCTGTGTATATTCATGCCATATCAAAGATTCTCCCTCAGACTTTTGCATCATTCATGAACACAATAGAAGATACAAAATGGAAAGAAGGTGGCATAACCTTAGCAGTTAAGTAGGAGGGTAGGTGGGGAGGGGGCAGGTTGGTGGGGAGAGGGGAGGGGAGGTTGAATTGTGAGGCAGGGACTATGGTTTAGAAATGCATCAGTATTCACTAAGAGTGGACTACAAATCTCTGATGGTGAGTAAACTAGAACATATACAAAATGGCTTAGTTGGATAGGGTGTCTGTATATAAGGTGGGAGCCCCAGTTTGGATTAACGGTGGAGGCTGGAAGTTTTTCACTATCCAGGACTTTCCAACTCATTACTGTTTTAAATATATATAGATATGTATATACATTTATATGTTTATATTTATCTCTGGAGTAAGGCAAAATATGTCACAGACTTGTATCACAGAACTAGTATTGTTGGATACAGGTGGCAAAAGCCTACAGTGAAATGATGACCTTCCTCACTGGTTAGGGTATCCGCATATAAAACGGGAGGCATGGGTGCGAATCCTGGAAGTTTTTCACTGTTCTGGATTTTCCAACTCAATACAATTTAAAATATGTGTATATCCCATAACCTAAATAAACTGACTAGAACATATGTTTGCTATAATAATTAGGCAGATCCTATACTGTATAGTAAGCAGCTCCTCGGTCTTCTTACAGACAAGTTTGTGTCAAAAACGGTTTAGTATTTCATTTGCAAACCTTTGAAGTTTACGTCCATGACTTCAGCCTACCTTGTGCAATGAAACTTACCCTAAATGTTTCATTGTTTCTTTACATTTGTTAAACGTTGAGCATGATAATATTAAATTGTGGCACATGCAAAGTTAAAATTGCAGTAAAAGCATCACATGACACTCATGAATTTACCTGGACAGTGCTTCTTCTAGAGCTGTAGCATTGGGGAAGTTTCCAGGCAGGGAAATGTTTGCTGACCCTGTTAGGTTACTATCGGTCAGTCCACCTTCAAATGATTTGACGGCACTCACCATAAACGAAGGAAAGCATCTCTTCTGATCTGCAAAACAAAATACAATTCTATATATCAATTTTTTTTTGGGGGGGGGGAGGGATAAAGGTTAGCCTGGAACATCCCTACTCCTAATCTGAAAAAAAAGTTACAAATACCAAGGAAAACCAGATAGAACATGTTCTTATGTTTGTAAAACTTCATTTCTACTTACATTCAGATTGTGGTAAGTAATAAGCTGCACACTTCTCCTCTTGAAACAGTTTTTCCAATCCATAGCTTCCTTGCTGCAGAATAAAAATTAAAAAAGTTATACTTTTAAATCTACCTTTGCTTTACTCCCAAATACCATGCATGAATCATATCAACAATGTGCAAGAGTAAAAGAATGAGTCACAGGAGTTATTTCTTGTGGAGTTTATATGTACAGTTGCTAGTAGAGGCCAAATATTAATAAGGTATTCTAGTTCATAATTCATCTTTTTCATCTTCTTTGATATCAGTTAATTCTAATAAAACTCTCATCATTGACGGTGTTTTAATTGTAAGAACCATGACACCGGTGACTTTCGACTGAATGTTGCATTCTTTGCAGTTAAGTGAACCCAGATCAATTATTCTAATTCTCTCATCAAAATGTAAGACTAAATCATGAGAAACTTGCATGCAAAGTTTCACTTTAGTTGAACAAATCTATACATTTCTGAAATCAAAGCAGCATGTTGAGTTTTGGTCTAGAATGTTACCAGACCACCCAACAATTAATTAGGTAGCTATCGGTCAAATTCAATCCTGGAGGGAACATTAACGAGAGAGAAAACAATGATTTTATCCCAAACTCTAAACTTTGCCACTCAGATACATTTGTATAAATCCCACAAAATGACATATTTTGATTAACTGTTGGCCATTACTGTCATTATTTGAAATAAAAAGTCGAGCACGGCTACTGAACTGCTTTGATGAGCTGCGTATTTAGCATAGACTACAGAGTTAAGTTTGATATAATAATGATTTATTAAATTGCTGAAAAACTGAAAAAGTTTGTTTCAAATGGATATATTTTGCATGAAGGTGAGTATTAACTATAAACTTGTGCACTGCATTTATATCACTGGTTAACATATTAAATGAAAGTATAATAATGTTTGCTGTGTATTTCTCTATTTTGAGCATTCATGTAAATGTTCACTGGAATATAACAATTTAGCAGTTGATTCCATTTCGTTTCATTTAACAAGCAACTTCATAAATGATGACATCACTACCATAGGTTTGTGGTATTAGACCTGTCAATAATTCAGTGTCCTTCCACCCTTGGACTGAAAGCAGGTTTGGGTATAGGGTCGCAGGGGTCACATCATTCTACTCTCTGTGGGGGGGGGTGGGGTGGGGGAGGGGATGTTGTGTGACATTCCTTTCTGTCTGTACTTGTGGAGGTTATCTAAGGCCAGATTCTGGATTTTCCTCCCACAGTTATTCCAGCAATTGTCTTAGTACTTACTCCAGTTGTTTGTGACAGTTTGTTTTAGCAGGTTGTACACTGTTAAATCCAGGTTTTGTGTATTGGTGGCAACACTTTCTTATACGCCTACCAGCCTCTCTTTGGCGGCTAGAGTTTTTGTCCTGGCTAATTAATAGCCTGTAAGTACTCCGTGTTTTGTTTTTATTCACTAGAAGTTTGAAAGTGAACTGTTACATCTATTGTTTAGAATGCTGATCACATATTAGGAGTATAATCACCTAAATTACCGGTAACTCAATGTGTACCATGAGAGCACAGTCACATATTATGTGTTTGCTCACAATTATCATTGCTTTGTGTATCAAGTCTTTGTTATGTATCGGATATAATCATATATTTCATGTTCTCATTAATTTTCTTATTTTGCCCTTGTAGTTTCTATATTTCAGTTCTTGGGTGTTATCGGGTAGATTAATATGTTAAATGGTTAGTTAATCTGAAGGTACATTTTTGTATAGTAGGGTTATTAGATGTAACCGACTTTATTCTGGCCTCTATCATACTCAGTCATAGTTATCAGTGGCGGAGCGTCCATACAGTCAGGGGGGGCGGATGCCCCCCCTGACGGACTCAAATGGACTGCTGGTGCCCTTTTCAGCTTTTTACTGCTTTTTACTTATTCGCAATTATTGACTTTTATATTGCGCTCTCATCTACCTATTGACATTTGTCAAATTTTGTTGGTGTAATTTTCTGACAAAATGGCGATGACACCTATGCACTCTTTGTTTATCTGTAAATTAGCATGGCCCGGAAAGGGTCATTTCCTGCGATCTAGGGAGTATCTTTACTCAAAAATTTTCTGCCAACCTGTGGTGGCGCTCCGCTTAGATAGTGTCGAAGCGCCCCTACAGACCATTCTCGCCCCCTCTGACCGATACCCCTAGCTCGGCCACTGATAGTTATCCTATATGCGTCATAACTGACAATGTTAGCATGTCACTGTTCTCAGTACAATCATTATCGTATTTAGTTCAGTAATTAGTTTCATAATGTTTTGGTATTATTATGTACTATCATTTATCTTGTTTTACAGTTTTACCACACAAATACCAGTGAGGAATAAATACAGAAAGGTTATGCCTGTCTTTGCCTCATTTATGGTTAGCTGGTTGTCTAGCGGCGCATATCCAACGTGCATGTGAGGGCAGCACACTAAGTATAAGTCACCGTTGAAAAAAAGCCAGTCAAATGATTTATACTTTAAGCAGTAGTAGAATTACTAACAATTCCAAGTTGTTTTGTTCAACAATTATACAGGCAACACAAGCCCAGTAGAAACACTAGCATTGGTTTTCTTATCTCCAAACTTACATCTCTATAATTGTATTGTCTACAAAAAGAATACTTCAGCTGGTATAATGTATGCAAAATATTATGTAAAAGAAACATGTTGTCACACCAATTCAAATCTGAAAAACAGTGTTGCAACCGATAGTATATTAAGTATTTCACAAAATTGATGAGAGCTTAAAAGGACTATGGAGCAAATTCGTCCCTGCTAAAAATCCCTGGAAGACCATAAAAGTGCTACTATATGTGATTGTGAGAAGTTGACTAAAGAAAATTAAGCCTTCTATATGAAGGTGATACTAATAAACAAACTAAAAACCACCAATGAAAATATGCATAGGTGCACAATACTTGAATGAACTTACGTAACTTCCCGAGGTATGTTCGTACTCCGGGTCAAAATCGTAATCGCAGATCAGCTTAGACCAATCCAACTCGATGGGTAAATTTGGGATCAAGGTCACAGAGCTCTTAGCATATGGAAAGTACGCATAGTCTGGACAAATGGACACACAAACCTACACGAGAAAAGGAATTGAACTTAAAAGGATATATTGCAGAAAAAAATTTATTTTTGAAAGATATGGAAGAATAATATATATTAAAGCATCCTTGTGAAAGTTGCATACAATTTCTACATAGAGTTTTTGACATTTTTATAATTGAAATTTTCAGTTTGTATCGTAAGTGAACTTGTAGCAAACAGGTATGATGTCATAGTTGCACAGACAGCAAAATGTTGTTTTACCTATTTTATCAAGTTTTTTGTAAATTTAATGTGTCATTGACTGAGGTATGTTCATATTGAGATGTATCCAAGTTTTGAAGAAGGAAATTGGATGTGAATTTTTAAGGAAACATAAAAGAAATTTGTCAGAATGCTTCTATGACATCACACCTGATTTCTGTAAGTTTGCTTTGGACACAGTTTCAAATGCTGTCATTTCAATAAACGGTACATAGGAATTGCATGCAAACCTCACCAGGATGCTTAGAAACATATTATTCATATTATTCATTATATTCATACATCAGTCAAACATAATTTTCATCTGGACTACGCGTGAAAATGCTTCATAATCCTGTTACCGAGATATACTGTAACTGTGGCATTGTCTCAAAACTGTCTTCACTGAAGCTGTATTCTGAGAACTCCACTTCTGTTTATATAGTGAACTCAGGTTTCATGTGAATGTGCAAACAGAGCGTACTTACATTGTTCGTCGCCTGAATGGACTAATTAGAGCTTGGTATAACTACAATGAAAACTGCAGTTATTAACACCATGTAGCGTAAAAAGGGAGGGAAGATCGAAGCTTGATCGAAGACTGATGGGTAAACACATTACCATTTACAGTGGGTGCCAAACAACTGAATGGTTTCAGGATACAATACAAGGCAAATGGGCATAAAATGATAGCACACATGAAATATTACTTATATGGAATTAGAGAACTAAAATACTGAACTATATACCTGAGGTGTAGCACAAGAAAACTCTAAGAGTGTGGTCAGGTCTGCACATGCCATGTAATCAAAGTAGTACAGCAGTGGTTTATCCCTACAAGAGGAGAGATTATTATCAAACAATGTATTCAGCATAAAAATGATGATTATTGTACAAAGTCACCTACGCTTCATGTTTCATACCCATTAATAATAAAGCCTTCATGAATTGTATCCATTAATAATAAAGGCTTCATGACTTGTATCCATTAATAATAAAGGCTTCATGACTTGTATCCATTAATAATAAAGGCTTCATGATTTGTATCCATTAATAATAAAGGCTTCATGACTTGTATCCATTAATAATAAAGCCTTCATGAATTGTATCCATTAATAATAAAGTTGTATCCATTAATAATAAAGGCTTCATGACTTGTATCCATTAATAATAAAGGCTTCATGACTTGTATCCATTAATAACTAGGCTTCATGACTTGTATCCATTAATAATAAAGCCTTCATGACTTGTATCCATTTAATCATAAAACCTTCATGACTTGTATCCATTAATAATAAAGGCTTCATGATTTGCACCCATTAATGATTGGAATTTTCTTTGTCATTATTCTACTTTAAACCTGGCCCACTCATTAATATTCATGAGATGGGAACCACAAACAATAAGGTACATCTACAAATCATCTGGCATCTACCTACCCAGTAAGACATTGATTCAACATGTTGGTTTTGAGATATCGTAATTACAAGCTTTTCACTGTTGTAACACTCTAGACACGTCCATTCATGAATAATTATGAGAATGAATTTCTTGATTAGATGACCATGTATCTATCGTTAACTGACATCCCCACACCAATGAACTAAATTGGAAATAGGGTTGAAAAGATATTACCATTATAAGAATTTTATGTTAAGCCCTGTCCACTCATCAATATGCATGAGATGGGAACCACAAACAATAGGGCACATCTACACATCATGGGGCATCTACCTATCAAGCATGACATTGACTTAAGTTGTACTCCTTGAGGTATCATGTTTACAAGCTGGCCGTCACGTAGATGACACATGCACACACCAGCACGATTGCAAAGGTTACTGAGCCTTCGAAATCGTAACCAGAAATGTTCCATACCACTTCCCCCTACTGGCAAGATTGATGTTTGGGGTCAATGATACCCTCGACCTATTTTTAACAGCAGACAGTTTCTGGCATCTTTTGGCAAAATCAGGACTAAACTCCATTAAGAAATGAGTCTGAACATCCGTTTTGATCATTGCCCTCAATTTTCTATTAAAACTTTATTCAGTCCTTTAAGCATGCTCCATGATTAAATTTTTTTCTAGTCCATTTCAAATTACATTAGACAGGATTACTGAGAGAGATAGAGAGAGAGATATCTACTGTTAGCAGATTGTACTTTACTTACCGAACTGATTCATCCCTACCACAGACTTGTCCTCGGTAATCAGTAGGATGAAGAAGACTGGCTGGATCTCCAGAAGTAAAAGCTGTGGAACAAGCAGCATCTGAAATAAGTCATCTGTAAAGCTCCCAAATGAGCAAACAAGTAACTTCATGGTCAATCAAACCAATGCTCAAACATTACAAGCATTTTACTGCCATCCTGAAACCAGTTTTTCCTTCCTGAGGTGTTTAATTGTCTGAATCACCTCATATTTGTGTCTGGGAAAAATTTGGAAGAGGCAGAACCTAAAGGAAAGTACTTTGAAAACTTTTCTATAGTCCTTGGCAAACTGACAAATGGATACCCAATGAGCTATAAGCAGAGACAATACAGCTTTGTGGTGACACGTATCAGTCGAATGCTACCATCTTCGGGAGTAGTAGGTTGTGTATAAACTGCACAGACTTTGAGATACAGTACCTTTTCTGTCGCTTCCCAAAATATAAAGGAAAGGTGTGATGGCATTTCATGTAATAAAATGAGATAATTTACTGTCAATTTTAATAGCAGGTCAAGTGATTAAGTTAGTTTTACATGTAGATGCTAGTTTTGTTATCTGTCAGTTGTCTGCTTATCCTAATGTTACATCGGATCACACATTTCATTGACAAAGAATGATTTACTGTCAATTTTAATAGCAGGTCGAGTGATTGAGTTAGTTTGACATGTAGATGCTAGTTTAGTTATCCGTCAGTTGTCTGCTTATCCAAGTTACATCCATCACACACTTAATTGACAAAGAATGTTTTCACTGTCAATTGTAATAGCAGGTCAAGTGATTAAGTTAGTTTGACATGTAGATGCTAGTTTAGTTATATGTCAGTTGTCTGCTTATCCTAATGTTACATCCAATCACACACTTTATTGACAAAGAATGATTTACTGTCAATTTGATAGCAGGTCAAGTGATTAAGTTAGTTTGACATGTAGATGCTAGTTTAGTTGTCAGTTGTCTGTTTATCCTAATGTTACATCCGATCACACACTTAATTGACAAAGAATGATTTACTGTCAATTGTAATAGCAGGTCAAGTGATTAAGTTAGTTTGACATGTAGATGCTAGTTTAGTTGTCAGTTGTCTGTTTATCCTAATGTTACATTCGATCACACACTTAATTGACAAAGAATGATTTACTGTCAATTTAATAGCAGGTCAAGTGATTAAGTTAGTTTGACATGTAGATGCTAGTTTAGTTATCCATCAGTTGTCTGTTTATCCTAATGTTACATTCGATCACACACTTAATTGACAAAGAATGATTTACTGTCAATTGTAATAGCAGGTCAAGTGATTAAGTTAGTTTGACATGTAGATGCTAGTTTAGTTATCCATCAGTTGTCTGCTTATCCTAATGTTACATCCAATCACACACTTCATTGACAAAGAATGATTTACTGTCAATTGTAATAGCAGGTCAAGTGATTAAGTTAGTTTGACATGTAGATGCTAGTTTAGTTATCTGTCAGTTGTCTGCTTATCCTAATGTTACATCCGATCACACACTTAATTGACTTAGAATGATTTACTATCAATTAAATAGCAGGTCAAGTGATTTAGTTAGTTTGACATGTAGATGCTAGTTTAGTTATCTGTCAGTTGTCTGCTTATCCTAATGTTACATCCAATCACACTCTTAATTGACAAAGAATGATTTACTGTCAATTGTAATAGCAGGTCAAATGATTTTGTTAGTTTGACTTGTAGATGCTAGTTTAGTTATTGTCAGTTGTCTGTTTATCCTAATGTTACATTCGATCACACACTTAATTGACAAAGAATGATTTACTGTCAACTGTAATAGCAGGTCAAGTGATTAAGTTAGTGTAATTGACATGCAGTTGCTAGTTTAGTTATCGTTCTGTAACCATGTGAAACATTACGATAATGAAACAATTGGAAAAAATCTTGAAATGATATAAAAAGAGAAAAAAAATTGAATGACTTTGAAGAATTCTTCCAAGTAGCTACGAAGAATCATTGATCTAGAATTTAAATACCCATGGATTAAGAATGTTTGGAGAACTTAGGACTCAACTTGCTATGAAAATTCTGCTATCTAGACATGAAGAATTATTCCCTGAAGAGGGATTTAATCTTACCCAGATATCCAACAAACCCTAATCCACCAATGCAGCTTACAAATAGAAGACAACAGATGATGTCTGTGCAACTCCTGCAAGAAAAATTAACAGAAACAGTATTGGTCATATCAATTCCTATCTCCCTAAGATGTAAACTAAGCCTCCATAAATACGACCAATGTGAGCAGGTGTATGACTAATACAGACAAACTGTAATTTCTGTTATACATTGTTCTTGAGTAAAATTGAATTTGAACAGAAGAGAACAATATTAAAATTATCTATACCTATGGTATTAGAAATATTTTGTTGCAACACTGTTAATCAATACATTTAGTAATTAGTTTTATGTATATTTTATATGTTAAACCCTAGCTAGGCCCATGAAAACTACTTTCTTTATCTACAAAAATATACATTTTTCTATTAATACAATAACTACTTTAATTCAAATGTAATGATGCGCACGGCAAAATAATTACTGTTTTTTTTTATCATCATTACAGAGTACAATGTACGCCCTTTGTAACACTGATTGAATGCAATTGATCCATGCTTGTTTGTGGAAATTGTTACGGTACAAAGGAGAGCTTCTCAAAAAGTCAGTACAATGTTTAAGTTCTTGCAGTGGAAAAATTTGCCCTGTGGTGAATGATATGGGTCCTAGCAGCTTGATCAGAAAGTGTAATTTACAAAATACTTATATGCTACTATATACTACTTACCTATTCTTGACTGGACCTCTGAAGCCTGGATCATACTTTTTAGGGTTTCCTGGATTGTGAGTGAAGAAATGCATAGGTAGCCAGTTTACTGTACGTTACTTTATAGACTGAGATGAATGTTGATAAATTCAAACTGTAAACTATCAGTACTATTGACCAAACATTTGATAATATGATGGAAGATTCTTTGAATCAATAATACAAGATTTTGAGTTTGATATGAGTCCACAATCGCACACTGTATTGTTATAAAGATATAAATCCACTATTTTCTGACTTGATTTGGAGCGATTTACTTCAAGCAAATATAAAAGAACTCCTGATTTGCCAACAGCTCGTCTAGTGGCAAGTCTCAACCAATCAAAATCATTGTAACATTTTCTGAAAGATAACCCGCACTCTAAAATGGGTTACAGAGGAGTGTTAGCTCAGTGGTTAACGCGGTGCCTTTCAATCATAAGGTCCCCGGTTCGAGTCACTCCCAGATTAATGTATGTCGCCCAGTTACAGAGTTGTTGACAATTGACAATTCATAATCATGGACGTTAAATATGAATGTAAGAGACTGACTTCGGTCAGCTTGCGGCTTTGATAAGCCAATGAGGCTTCTTCGCGAGTTCCTGCTTGCAGGAGGATCTAAAATACATACATACATACATACAATAACCGTAGTTCATTATGCAAATTGAATAGGGAAGTCTACTTAAATGGATTGGATGAGTCTTTCTCATTAACCCCCTCCCCCTCCTCTCCCTCCTCCCCTCCCCCCAAGAAAAAGCTGGTCATGAACAGTCTTTGACTGTGAGAAAAGTTAGATCACTGGGAAGATAAATCTTTGCAAATAATCTTTTATGTCAAGCTAAGAAAACCAAAACCAATTGTTTCAGTAGTGAAAGAGCAACTACAACTCCCTGGTTGTATGAAGCTTAGCCTAGGAAGCTGAAGATGTTTCAGATCTCCCTTCAGCTCATTGCTGCATAGAAAAGTAATTGATTTGCCAATAATGCTTGTTTAGAGATCTAGTGCCTTCTTTCACTAATTAATGGGTGTAGCGTTGCTTGAGGCTGTCTGCCCATTCAGCAGGATTGCTTAGCTTTCTTTATATTTTTAATGTATCAATTGACTCTGGTTGCCAAGGTCGGTATCATCTGACCTTGCTCACTGTTTGTCCCTTCTGCTAACATATGAAACTTTGTGCATGTTAATGTAGTGAAGTGAAATTTTGTTGTATGCACCCGTTGAGTATTTACATGTATTACGTAATATACTGTGTTGTAGCGTTAGTAGCATTTGCACGTGTGTTTGTTAGTTCTGTATACGTCGTTTTAATGGCAGCATCGTCCCTGCAGAGCTCCGGGGTTCGCCTCGTTATCCTTTTCGTAATTTGTTAATTTCATTTAATCTTGGGTCGTAAATAGCCCAGATTTACATATATCTTTACTATCTGGAGTCCGTGAGGAGATGTCACCCTTCTTAGAGGCAGGATGCCTCAGGTTTTGGATGGTTCGGCTTCTGGCTCGAAGCCACTGGTATCCAAGATGGCGGACCTATATATAGCGAGCTAGCGTTGATGGAGTCTCGATGTCCGCGAGCTTCTTTTCCCGCGAGCGTAGAGTCTTCTTCTTCTTCTTTATCGCGAGCGAGTTGACTTCAGTATAGTAAGAGTTTAAGCCATAAATATTGTTTCGTAAATGCCCTATTGTTAATTTAATTGAATTGTAGTTTTAAGTGTTGCCCCTCTGGCTAGGTTGTACTTTACCGTACAGAGTACATGATAGGTTGTGTTTTGGACCTTGGTCCTACGGGTTTATAGCGTGTGTTGTGTATCGTGAAACACGTGTGTAGTATTGCGTACTTGGATACTGTGCTGTAACTTACAGTACCGGTTGGGTTTTAGTTTACAGTTAAGTGTATTTTATTGTAACTGTATTTTAGTATTGTACTGCTCGCAGTGTAAAGAGCGTATTCGTATTTTGTATTTTGAACATGATTGTTACTGTTGTTTTCTAAAGAGTTGTCTCAGAGCTTTTCCTTTAATCTTAGCCATTTTGGATAGCTATAGAGTGACAAGTCTCTTGAGAGTTTGTGGGTTCAGGAGGTGGAAATTCCTGCTGTCTAAGAACAGTTTAGATGAAAAGGCCTATAATGTGTTGCAGCTGGCATAGGTTGCCCTGACCATTACGAAGGTGCTAAAATTCCTCGCCTGTTGGCAAACATATTGTATTATTTATGCAGATTATTTCATAATGTTCATTTTACATTGTTCTTTATACATTTTTATACAGTATTGTACGAGTGCTACGTTGTATTAATATTACGTGGATTTAGTATTTATGGTACAGATAGAGTTCTGTTATTGGTATGTCATAGGTTGAGTATAGCTTTTTCCCCGAGTTAGGATAGTTTTAATTAGGAGTAAAGAGCCATTTATTATATTAAGCCATTTTATATTGTCATGTGTCATGACTTATTCTTCATTTGTATATTATCATTTTGTAGAGTCTGTAATAAATCGTCAGCCGTTGTTTTCAACGCAAGAACACTCTTGCATCCTCATTTATAACTTGTGAGTTCGAAGCGAAGGACCCTAAATCCGGTAATTTCCCCCGCCATCCGCGGTTCTCTTCATTAACATATGTGATTTAGTACAGAAAAACATATGAAAGTTAGTAACAGCTAACTTGGGCTAACATTTGAAGTAGTACAGCCAACTAATTGGAATAGTACAGCTAACATATGGAACATTACTGCTAACATGTGTGAGTCTCAGAGGTTATATTTGGCATCAGTCTGGTTCACTAGCATGGTCAGTTCAGACTTGAGAGTCAAGATGTAAGGCTCTTGATTTTACATTTGGGAGTAGTAGGAGGGGGGGGGGGGGTGACAAGGAGTGTAATTCCTTGGAAATTTGTGATCCAAAGATATATAAGTGTCCATGTAATTGGAGAACATTCTTCTATACAAAGTTGTACAAAGTTTTGTTATATAATGCTGTACATATTGTTAATTATAAGGAGTAAAAATGACCTTTGACCTACACCAACAACACTTTCCTTCTTTTATCAATGTGCTACTTCTACACACAAAATATGAGGTCTGCCAATGCTTCCCTTCTTGAGATATTGTGTTTACTAGGTTTACACAATTTCAACCCTGGTGACCCCATATGACCTTTGACCTCCACCAAAAACAATTGGCTTCTTGTACTCAATGTGGTACTTCTACACACCAAATATGAAATTGGTCTGACCTTCCCTTCTTGAGATATCGTGTTTACAAGCTGTTTACAAGGGGGACGCAGAAACTGTACACTAGATCTATGTCTAAAATGGCCACAAGGTTCAAACAAACTTACATCTATTTACGTTGCACCAGTTTGTTTACTCCTTTTTCATATTGATTAGCAAAGTATGATGCTAACGTTTGTGTTCACAAGTTTTAATGATGATGCATTAACTGAATACTGAAGTTGAGGTTTCACCTTTCAGACCCTATAAAATGTTTAATATCACTATAGCAACCAATTTTAGCATGCTGATAATTTACTTTATATTATGTTTTAGAAATGACCTCCTAGACTGTTCAAAGGTATCAAATTCTTTGCATAATGAAGATTGTTAGATAACAGAACAAGATGTCCTTGAGCAGGAAACTCCTTTGTCAGCCAACTGCAGTCAAACAGCTAAATATAAAGTTTCAAAAGAGTGACATTTAAAAAAAAAAAATTCACTTTCTAGCACATTTGGGTACAGCACTGATTAATTGTGAAAGTCACTAGCAATTAAAATGTACGCTTATCTGTCCGGGAAGTTCTGGTGGTATAAACTATTCACACCAACAAGTGTTCACTTAGACAATGGAACTATTATCCCATGTTCGTTAATTCCCTTACAACCTGCTAATTTATGTGCTCTTACCCCACCTCAATGACAAATATAAAAACTCTAAGTTTGCATAATTGTTACTGAGATCCATATTTTTTGGCTACAATGTATACAGGAAAATTGGGAATGGGAGTAGATACTGACATACAGTTTTTCTACTTTGTAAGAGTGTGGTAAAACTTGTCCCGTACAGTACGACATGCCTTTTTATGTCCTGTGCGACATTCTAATTTATTTACTCCAATACCCCACTAATTTGCATATTTGTTAGTACTGTTAACCAACTGTTGTGGCTTAAATGTATACAGCAAATTGGAAAAGGGAGTGGATACTCTACTGTTTTTGCTACTTTTCCCAGTATGGACAAATTGTTGACATGCCTTTTTAATGTCCCCCTACAACATACTGATATATGAACTCTACCCTGCCAATGAGAAATTTAATAGGTTTAAACTTGCATGTGACAGTTTCATCAATATGTTGTGAACGAATTGTAGATAAACAAAACTGAGACTCCGCAGCCACTTCACAGAACTTTTCACATTTTAAAAAAAAACTCAAAAGTCATGTCCATGAAGTGTCCCATACCAATGTCACTATTTCTGAAATATTTCACACTAAGAATATTGAAAACTTTTAATTGGTATTACGGTTAGCAAAGTTAGGGTACAACCACCCTCCCTCACTATCTAAACTATGGAAGATCATTAGCAATTAAGAGTGTGAATAAGAAAATGTCTGTGAATTATTCCCTGTGACACATATATGTACATAATGATATCCAAGGGGTATTAGTCACATGTTTATAGAGGATTGATATCAACTGCCTCAGTCAGGCAAACTCTAGCTCAGAATTGACTTGAACTCTGACACCTGTGAAATCCATACAAATGTTACCATGGTGATCATGCAAGCCCAGACACTCAAGTTCTCATTTCCATGTATTGGAACAGGTATTAAGAAATTCTTGGGATCATAACAACCCCATGAGGTTCAATTCCTTGTACAGTGACTTGATTTGTAGCACACGCAGGTATGTCAATAGGTTCTAGCCAAGATAAATAACTAAACTGCCACACTGTTACAACAGAGCACATTTCATGTCATAAACAGTGATTTAGACAAAGTCACAGCTTTAAGCAGTCTTATTACAATATACCTAATTTATCTTTACAAGAAACTTACAATTTGAATTGTAAACTGATATTAACATTGATAATGACCTTTAATTGGATTAGCTGTGGATTATCATCGTAATACAATATTGTAAATATTAAATTTTGCATGGTGTGAGAAACAAATAAATGGAATGAAATGAAATTACACTTGGATCCCAATGTACTGTAAACTTTCTCTAGTTTTGGTTGTAACCGTGTATGACCCATCTATCAAGCACAAAATAATTCATGGTAAACAACTTTCAGTGTCATGATCTGCCAGTAATAAGGCTGTATGCTCTGGAGATGACTGTCAGCTATGCAGTATCAGGGAATATCTGGTTTCTAGCATCCCAAAATGCTATGCAAAATGGTCAACTTGCTATATAAAGACATGTACATACAGTGTAGCAGGGTGTGTTTTTTGTGTGCATAGGAACTATAATATTTTATAAGAGAAAAAATTCAGAGCCTTCAATCTGCTACACAACATTTGAAAATTCTTTTATTCCCTGAGTATGGCAGTTTTATAAATGCCACTGATATGGAAACACTCATTTGTACTGTAGAATTGAAACATTACTAGTCTAGTGTACATGTATTAACAACATCTTTTTATGCTGATTTCTGTGATCAACTGGGCCAGAGCCAAAACCTCTGGTTCTAAGATTAGCCTGCATAGCTTCTTAACACCATTAGGCTCTTTGTGTAAACAGGCCCTATGAGATATACATTCATGTCCACAGTGTATATAGTTAATCGTACAGTGTCTTACAAAGACCCTCATACAAATAAAATATGTGGCAGGCATTGCAGACTAATTGGTAAAAAGCGGTCATTTTACGACCAAGGCAGGTCGATTATGTAACCTCAAGAAACTATATATAACTTTTTATATGCCCTCTGGATTAAAAGCGTCTTGAGCAATTTAACTTCCTATAGAAGTATAGTGTAACACTAGGCACTAACATGTGGAGGGGATAGAGGTGACAACATTATCATGTCAATAATTTGCTGGAAAATATATGGTCACCTAAGCAAAAGCAAACTTAGACTAGGCCCCTAGTTAGCATTGTATGTGAAGTTATCGTTACTCTCCTAATTCGTATAGATCTGCTAATTAAACCTAGGCTAGAGTGTTAACTATTGGACCTAGTAGGCCTACTACTACCCTACAATACTACATGCCTACTTAGCAATACTAATAGTGAAGTATTTGGCTTTTAACTTAAATCTAGGCCTAGGCTATGCAAGGCCTAAGTTAGGCTATAGTATAGGGCCTACTTGCCTGGCGATAGAAGGCTTGGGCACAACGGCTTTTGGTTCGGATATAACAGTTATCGCTCTTACCATATTTTCCTCTTTCAAACTCAAATTCATCGTCTGGGAGAATTCTCTCTGAATCTTCAACCCTGTTCCTCCTCCTGAACATCATTAAACCTTCTCCAAACTTTTGGTGAATGCTAGCCTAATTCCCCAACTCTATGAATCAAGGCCAATATGTGCTGTAAAACTAAAAGTTGCAACCCTCATTTATTAAACCATAAGACAGTTCAATATTTGCATAGTATGGTTTCGAGTAGCTGTGTACTGTACAGAATACGTTCACCTTAATTTTGTTGCTGCACCATTGTACCATCTAATACTGCAATTTTATGTCAGATCTCATGAATTCTCACTACGCACTCAAATTACAGAAACTAGTGGTTGCCCTAGCTACAGGTTCCTTTTTTTGCATGACGTCATTACACTTTCCTGTCTGATGGCGCACGTCCACAAACATTTTATCAGTGTTGCCATTAAATTTGAGCATGCTCAAAATTACTGAGGTTCTAAATCCCTCAAATTATTCTATTGCTAAAGAAGATGACAAGAGCAAACTGAAATGGTTTATGAATTTTGAACACTAATGTTTAATAACCTTCTAACACATCTAACACTCTTTACCTTTAGAGTACTACTTCTGCCCAAAGGTTAACTGCCGGGAAAATGCCTAAAATGACATACGGAAGTGGCATATCTACAATAGTCATGATCGTTTCTGATGATGCTTCATTGTTGCAGGGCATAAGTTATACTATTATTGGTGCAAAACAAGCAGCAAATGGCTTCAAAAAACATATTTAGGTTTCTTGACTTTTTATCGGAATTAACGTCTAGGAGGAGTTTGCGACACACTTGCTTTTGCACAATTTAACCTTTACCTGATTTTACCTTTGACTCCGACCCTAAACCTGCAATTTGTCTCATCTCTCTGTACATATCGTGTGGTTTAGAATTTTTCCTACATGTTGAACGCAGAAAATGACTAAAAACCAATTTTTAGGTTTCTTAAACTTTGACCTCTGACCTTTGACGTATGACATCATCAATCACGTAGGCACGAGTTTACATGGTCAGGCATCTACCCATCAAGTTTGAAATTAATCAGACTTAGGGTCTAGGCGTAGTTTGCGACAAACTTACTTGTCCACTCACAGACACACTTCCTCACATTTCTGATCTACAATATCTCATCTCCCAATTGAGTTTAACTGGCCTAAATTATGCGGAAAAGTGTGTCGCAAACTCCTCCTAGACAGTAAATCCGATCACATTTAAACTTGGTGGATAGGTGTTGGAAAAGTTATTTAACGACAAAATATGTAGAGAATAATGGCAAAATTTTTAAAAGAGTACTTGTGCTGTTAAGGGTCGAGGTCGAAGGTCAATGTAGGTCAAAGGTCAAATTGGCCTAAATTGTGCGAAAACAGGTGCGTATCCAGGGGGGGCGTTGGGGGCGCGCGCCCCCCGGGTAAGAAAAAGAGGAGAGAAAAAAAAAAGAGAGAAGAAAAAAGAGGGGGAAAAAAGAGGGGGGAAAAGAGGAGGAAGGAGGGGAAAAGAAAGAGAATAAGGAGAAAAGGAGAAAAGGAGGGAGCAGAAGAAAAACGCCAAGACACCGGGAAGAGAAAGAGGAACAGTGACCTAATTACAGCGCTGATCCCTATTATATACACAGGGTAGCCAGTGACGGAGCGATGATTTTGGAAGGGGCGTGCCCCTCAGTCTACCCCTTAACCGACAACTCCATTTTTGACGTTTCCAATTTTCCTCTCTCACTAATATATATATAAACTATATATAGTATATCATGACGCGTGTGTGTGTGTGGACGCCTTAAACAGTTGTACAATTGTGCTATGAAACCAAATGTGGCTGATCTTGAACTCGACCGAGTCGTCGGGGAACATGACGCATTTCGATATTAGACCAGGATCTATATGCAAACTGCACTAGACATATGTCCTGCTATGTGTAACACTGCCATCAAGAGATAAAATGTTATACACCCTGACTTGAATGCTAATTGTTACCCCCAAACCTAGTACCGTAACTCATACAATGAATCCGCATGCGATTTGAGAATTGAGCACATTTCCTGTGAATATCATGTAGTGGATCCAAGGACGTATCATTGCCGGTGGGGGCAGGGGCGTAGCGAAGGGGTTTTTGTTGGGGGGGGTGTGGAGAATTTGATTTGCCGACGGATCTGGAAGTGGTGACTGAAATGGGGGGAGGGGTCTAAGGGGAGGGGTTTCCCCCTTTTTTAAGTTTTGAAACGTCCTTAGATGCAATCTGGTGCATATTTTAAGTCAAATTTGATTTGCCGACGGATCTG
>KN894241.1:0-24385 GCA_000934455.1 Apostichopus parvimensis
AAGTATAAAATTTTCAAGCCATCTATTACCATTTCATTTCAATCGTTCTTTCCGCAAACAATAGCGCAATATATCGACTTAAAGGGTGTGAAGACTCGCGCAAAAAGAAACGTCTAATGCTGGTAATCTGACCTAGTTTCGACTGAGGTGTAACAGATCCCAGAAAATACGAACACAGCTTGTGTACAGTCAGTACATACAGCTGCGGTCAATAACCACAGCACAGTGTAAACACGATACAGCGATGGACATCTCAGGTCCAGCTAAAGATAACAAGGTATCACGTTTCATTACTGTCTGCATTATGTAGCTACAAGCAGAAAACTTAACTTGCAAGCAACGGAAAGTTAACTTTTCAGAGCGCGGCACACGGTTTGGGGGGGAGTCTTCAATGCCTTTTAAGTCATATTTTAGAGATTGTGATTGTCCGGTAAAATATCGCAATGTTGTTTTGGCTGATTTGGCAAACGATATCAGATATCAGAAACAAGACTGGTATCAATAATCAATATAGATATTTTTCGATAACTGTGTAATATCGCATCAGCACTTGTCTTTTAGGAAGTGTATGGATGTGTACCTACAGCGTTAAAGGTATGCTAGAAATGGGTACAGTGTAGGATATGTATCGTAAAAGATATTTCTAACATAATTCGAAGGCCATACACCCACAGAAGTTTGATCGTATATGTTTGCGTAATATAATTAAGTATTACTACATAATGTCGTAATCATTACACCCGCAGACTCTAAGTTCTGTGACCAGTCAACTGGATTTCATGCGTGAAGATCTCAGTGTCAGCCATGCATTTCAGTTTACACCAATGTCTCCTCTTGACCTCGGGACGAATCAGCAAGTCCAGTCTGCAGATCTGTTATGTGGGTAAGTAGACGTCTCTAAGGAAACATTATCTTGTGGTGGCCAATTGGCTAAGGCGTCGGACTCGTGATCCAAGGATTGCTGGTTCGATTCCTGCCTAGTTCATTACGTTGTGTCCTTGGGCAAGATGCTTTATCTCACTTGCCTCTCTCCACCCAGGGGTTAAATGGGTACCTGTGAGGTAACTTGTCATTGGGCGCAGTATATAACTGCTGCCGACTGGAGGGATTGTCTCTGGGACAGGTTATCATTGAACAGAGGTAATATAACGTCTGTAAAGCGCTTTGAGTCCTATCGCTGGTATAAAGCGCTATATAAAAAGCAAATATTAATATTATCTCACAGCGAACTCTAACCATTTCCAGTGAGATTCCAAGGCTATTAGATTTATGATATCATCCTATACATACATGTATTAAAATTGGAGGCCACTACAACAGCTTGTGCATTTTTTTCCATTACATACAACATTTTTTGTCTAGCTGCATTAGTATCATAAAGTACTGTTACAGGATAGAAGATCTGTCTGTGAAACATCTGCAATTTATGCTGAACACAAAATTCCACAACTTAAACTTTGTAAATATGCATGTGGTTTAGGAGAAGGAAAATTACACATTGGGTTTATAACTCTCTCTGATAGTAAACAGTCACAAATTTGTGAACTTTCACTTTCGTAATTGTAGGAAATAGTTAGGTGAGGCTAAGGGGGATTTTTATAGGGCACATAGAAAGCTGACATCCGTTAGAAGCTATGCTTGAGCTAATATATAAGCAAATTAACCAACAATCGGAAGTGTTTATTGTCTCTGCATACAATGTGATTAGAAAATACTGTTCACTTTGTAAAATCACAAAAGAATGTCCTGTAGTTGACAAAGTATTAACTAGGTAAAACAATCATTAATGTATGGATATGGCTTCCTGCTAGTGATGACATGAATTATCCCTCTCACTTCAATATCAAACTCTCTAGTATCGTTTCTGAAATTTTGAAGTGCATGAGACAATACATGATGATCCCAAAGGCTAATTGTGAATTGATGAAAGGTTATTGAATAACTTGCTTAGATCAGTAAGTTGAGGGTGTCAGTTATAAGCAGTACCATAAAGGAAGTTATTAAAGATGTTGCTAGAAGCATGGTTAAACTGCAAAGGAGACTGAAAGTAGGAAATTCACACCAATGCAGAACATGATTGTACAGAAAAAAACATGTTACAAGAGCAATCAAGACAATCTTTGATGAAACATAGCTCTTGTTGATATATTATTGTTGGAAATAACAGTAATTGCATGTTTGTTTTGTATATTAAACAACAGCATAGTAATTATAGCCATGTTAACTGTTGAGAATGAGAACACACGGACCAGAGTCCAGTATTTGAACCTGGCGATGAGACTAGGGGTGATGAGCATGGCACGCTCAGGGTTAAATTTGTAATATAAATGCTTGGGGGATGTACCAGGATCAGCAGTGACCTTCGACTGATGTTTTTGTTTGTTATGATTGTAATTTGACACAATAGTAGCAACAGCTCTGTGTATCACACGACTTACGGTTTTCGCACCTTTGTTTCAACTTCCCTGTTCATTGAACTGGAGGGCAGGGTCTGACAATGAGAGCATTGTTTAATGTAGTAGTGCAATTCAAAACTCAATTTACTTAATTTTATTTTTTTCTGTTCCATATAACCTTCAACCCAATTTTGGGTGTGTTATATTGCCAGTCAATATGTAATCAAGATATAGCCATTTGTTATTATCAACTCAGATTTAATAATGTGTGGGAAATGGATAGGGGTGAAAAAAAACGAACATTTATTTTGGTTTAATAAACTGATAAAGTCTTGATGATGGAGAATTGAGTTTAAACCTGGGAAAGTAGTCCAATACAAGTAAATATTTCTTCGCTGCGAAAGAAAGAATCAAATATTGAGCTTTCGTCTTTGACACTTTTCATTAGTTAAAAGATTTCTTTTAAATAAAACTTTTCATGTTATTTCATGTTATTTCATGTTATTTCATGTTATTTCACATATTCCATATCAGGACTCAGCATCAGAAAGCACAGCCACTTCAGCAGGTGCGTGGGACACCGGCTGGCTATGATAGCCTGCCGACAAAGAAGGTACGTCACTCTTTTAATTAATTTTGTTAATTAGCTCACCTCCAGTAGCAAAAGAGGAAGTGACATTCTACGATTATGACACGTAGGAGCCCCATCCACTACAGATTTAAACATTCATAGAGTCACACTCTAGTTTTAATCATGTTAGGTTAATTAGAGTCAGAAATGGCTGCAAGAACTTTTCACCTTGTAGATGAGGGTTAATTGCTTCACATTAGTTACAGGAGTTTGAATGAATGGGAACCCCCCCCCCCACCCCCAAACAAACAAACAGGCACAAAAGGCAGGACAAGAAATGTGTTCAGAGAATTGGGTATCATAAGGTGTTTAGCTTTTAGTAACATCACCAGCCATACAGCCAAAAATAATAAAATTTGTAAGGGTCTATTACAATGGTGATTTGCTTGAATTATAATCAGTATCAAATCTTGAAATTAAGGCAAATAAGGAAATTTAAGGCAAGTTTATGTTTTGAATCTGACACCTGATCATTCCAACTGAAAATGTATATTTAGAAGTAGATGGCACTATTCCTCTACTCAAAACTTGTCACTGCATAACGGCAAGGACAAGCAATTCAGTTGGCAACCAATCAAATTTAGAAAAAAAGAATAGAATAATAAGGTGGTAGGGATTGTAAAAACTATAAAGTATGGCAAAGTTGGATTACGGAATAATAGTTAAAGTGCTAGATTTAACCTCAAACACTGAAACCTTTCAGTTTAATTTACAGTGTTTTTCTTTTTACCCTTGCCACCTTCTGAGTTTCTGAAGATGATCAAATAAAAGAGGTGTTTCTTGTTGGCATTTATTGATTCAAAATGTAATTTGTGCAAAGAAGTGACTAAATTTCGATTTTTTCTCTTGATGTTGGTAGAAGAGTTAATTACCGAGGCTGTATCTTGTTCAATGTTAACTCAGCACTTTGTTTTATTGAGGCGTATTTCACACAAGATTTGCAAAAGGTTGTAACATGATGTAGGAATTGTCAGATACTAAACCTTTGAAAGATGACCAACATCATTTGTGTCATGACATGAAATAAGCCTCATTTATGTCTCCACCCCCCCTCCCCCGCCACCCTTACCAGATAAGGGACATTGTCATGTTGGTGACTAAAGATACCACATGGTTTTGTTGATGTCACATCTCACAGCCAGTTTAAAGGGTGTGAAGACTCGCGCACAAAAAAACGTCTCATGCCGGTAATCTGACCTAGTTTCGAATGAGGTGTAACAGAAGTGTTAGACACCACCATCGATCCCAGAAAATACACACACAGCTCGCTATGGTCGGTAATTAGACACTAGTGTACAGTCAATACATGCAGATACGGTCAATACCCACAACACAGTGCACATAGCAGCGATGGACATCTGAGGTCTAGATGAAAGATAACAAGGTATCACGTTTCATTACTGTCTGCATTTTGTAGCGATATAAAGAAGAAAACGTCATTTGCAAGCAACGGAAAGTTAACTTTTTCAGAGCGCGGCACGCGGTTTGGGGCGAGTCTTCAATGCCTTTAATAGCCATCATCTTTATTGTACAGCTGATGGTTTCATTTATTTGTCTCTTGTCCTCCTCCCACCCCCGTCCCCACCCCTTTAGTTCACATTTATAATTGAGATGTGTCTCTTGAAAAATGACATAGCTTCGTTTCTGTGACAACTAAGAGCAGTAATTATACCGATATGTTGATATTGCATTTCCTTGTTTTATTAACAATCAAGTTAAGGGTCGTAATGAAAACACTGCTATTTATGTACGGTCACATCGAAACACAAGAATGCTATGCAAACTTTGATATATTGCTGCGCAGATGCAAAGATGTAGGACAATTTTTGTACACATAGTGAGTATTTGTTTGATACAAGACTAAAACTATTCCCTGGGCATGAGATACGACATGGTTATAACAATTAACAGACAGGATGTTGACTTTATAGCCACCTGTGTAGAGTTGATCACTCCCTGCTGTCTGTATTACTATGAAACATATTAAAGGGATAACAGAGTCTAAACTGTCAAATATTTATATCACGAAACAAGCAAAGAGAAACACATTGGTCCAGCTTCCTATCATCTTGACAGCTTGTTCCATTGCTGAGATCTAATATTATTAAATTGATTAATTTGTATTCATTATAAGTACATTGCACAATAATTTGAGATCTCATCCATAGATGACACATCAAACATGTTGGTCTCGTTTCTTGTTATAACTGATGTAATTATGACCTCTCTGGAATTGTTAGTCGCTGTTTAAATGCGATGAAGTCTCTTAATTACACCTGACATCAAATTACATCCAGTGACTCCAATCCCCCATTGAACTATTTCCAAGGTTGCAAATATCCTGTAGTCTTTAAGATAAAAGCAAAATCAGTTGTTGGCATGGTCCATGTATGACAACACTGATTATTTCACAGTGCACTTATTTGGTGACTATTAAACCTGCACTCCTGCAATGTTTTATATCCCAACAGTTGAAAACAAGCTTAAAAAATTGATATTTGTATTAATATGCTTTGTTTCACAAGCTAACTGTTATAAATTGCTAAAGTCAACCTTTGAACATATGCCTTGAATATACTGGTAATATCTCCTTTTAGCACATGATGATGTTCACATTTCCATGAAAAGTTCATATTTCTCTCCCTGAGTATCTAGATTGAGTATCGCCAACATTCTTGTGGTGATTAGGGGATGATACTGTTGATACATTGAGTGTGGCCGACATTCTTGTGGTGATCAGATCAGGGGAGGATACTGTTAGTTACATTGAGTATCGCCAACATTCTTGTGGTGATCAGGGGATGATACTGTAATAGTTACATTGAGTCTCGCCAACAATTTTGCGGTGATTATGGGATGATACTGTTAGTTACATAATACATTGAATATGGCCAATGTTCTTGTGGTGATCAGATCAGGGGATGATACTGTTAGTTACATTGAGTATGGCCAACATTCTTGTGGTGATCAGGGGATGATACTGTAATAGTTACATTGAGTCTCGCCAACATTCTTAGTGGTGATCAGATCAAGGGATGATGATACTGTTATCTAAATTGAGTATAACTAATATTCTTGTGATGATCAGGAGGTGATGTTGATGAATCATTTGATGAGCATGTGTTGATCATGGAATTTAGATCACATGATGCATTATTGAACCCAAATAATTCCAGCTAACTGAGTACTATATTTCATGTATAGAACTTTTAATGCCGTGGGGCCTGGACAGTTTAGAAGTTTATGTGCATGATATTTCTCATTATAACTGAAACAGACTGTAATTTAACACTTAAAAGATTTTTTCTTTTTTGATTTCCGTTAAGTGCACGCTCTAATCAAAACATTGTTAATGACTGTTGATGAACCAGGATATTACAATAGAGGAAAGAATTTATCCGTTCTGAAAATACCCTGGTTGTTTACTATCTTTGTTCATTGTCTATTGTTATAAGTACCTTTTGTATATTTTAGGATGACTAAAATAGTTAGAGTTAGCCTCATGTTGGAAATGGGAATTGAGAGTCACATTAGGGAAGGTACAGTAGTGCAGAATGTTTAGCCAGTTTGAAAACTTTTTGTTTTTCTTCTGCTAATCGTGCCATCTTGATTTGTTGTTTATAGCTATGGATTGATGTAGATTAAGTCTATCATTGATGTTGTGATAGGGTTGTCATCTATTGTTTTGTTGTTCTGTTATTGCTGTGTATGAGTTGAGTGGTTGTTGTTGCAATCTATCTAAGAAATGTGAATGGATAGAGCAGACCATTAAAATAATTTATAATTTATCTATGAACTGTGAATTGATAGAGCAGGCCTTAAAATAGTTTACAATGTATCTGTGATGGTATACTGTAGCTGTTATTGACAAGAACTTTGTTCAATGTGATTGAAGGTGTGTTCAAAAGTCTTACAAAACGAATGATTTAGCCTTTGGAATTGAGATTGAAGTTGTCCAGGTTCACTTACAATGGTAACTAGTAATTGGCTGATTCATAACAGATGGTGGTCTGTTTGGTCATCTTCTAGTTCAATCTCTCTCTTTGTATTGTCAAGCAATATGGTAAATAATAATGCTAGTACTGATGTATCTAGGTCAAAGGTATTCAGCGGTCTTTCAGTTCCTGGTGCGACCACCCTTTGACCTCAGGTGTCTAAATATTATTTTCTCCTGATAATAATAACCTGTGTGTATTTTAGAACATATTTCAGTTCCCAGTATGACCTTTGAGCTCAGAATTTTATGATTATCCTTCTGACTGGGTGATGGACCCTTATTCCGGTCAAGGTTATGTATATACGAAAAATGTATTTCCTTTCTCGGTATAACAGTTGACTGCAAGAAACTTTTACTCAGTTGTCTGTATGATGTGTGGTCGTCACTGATGAACCCTATGATCAGAGGGTATAAAGTTTTGTGAATGTTTTTTTAAATTCCTTTGACCTCTAAAATGTTACCACTATGCATTGATACAGGAAGCTCTTCAAATATGTTTGGGGGGGGGGGGGTTGCAGTATGCAGGTAGGGTTTGAGGCAATTCCCTAGAAGGGTTTTGGTATTGCAGTTGCATTACAGGTCAATTGAAGCAGGCAAGTTTAGCAGTCTTGTAAACTCAGTGGAAGGCTATTTCATGTGTATATATTATCCAATTATTTTTGTTCTCTAGGATGCAAGGTATATATGTTAACCTTTCAAAATTGATCATTTTATTGCCTGCGCTATCTCTGCTCATTTGAAGGATTCTGCTGAAATGATCAAGGAGCGTCGTGGATTGCATCCCTGGCTTTGTGAAGAGGCAGAAGGTTACTGAAACATAGTCCTGTCCAACCCCCCTGCTACGGTGAAATGGAGGCACTGTCAACCCAAAAGTTGAAGATGTGCAGAGAATGGCTTCCATTCTCCATCGTAACTCGTTCCCTCAATAGTTTATATCATATTTTCTTTTCTCATAGGTGACGGTTACTAACACGCCCACCGATTCAAGTTCAAAGCTATATGCAGATGTCTTCAAATTCCCACCCCAACCTTTGACCTCGCAGGTGCACGAGACCCTCCCGGAGATGACAATGCGCAGTCGTATCGTTCATGCCAAGCTAGTGTGGTATCTTCCAAGAATCAAGAGACCGGCGGCTGTACATTATCTTCAAGGGCAGCCAACAGGGGTATGTAAAACTCAAACATTGATCAGCAAATTAGTTTTCTCCCACGATAGTGCTTATTAAGACCAAATAAATAGTGTTCTTGTGAAATATTGTGATCAGAACTTTGTTGAAGTTAATGTGAAGAAGACATATGAGATTGTAATCTATCTGAGCAAAGTCATAATTGAAAGATAGCAGTCTTTTGTCAGTGTTGAGTGTTTGCATGAGGTTCCTCTGACCTACTTTTGGAATTTGTGGTAAACAGGCATAGCCATGTGTTTTGCTTTAAATCCCAAATGTTTTCACCCTACGGTAAAAGTTATTTGTTGTTGCAGAAGTAGGTTTTGTTTCTGGAACATTAAATTGCATTCAGGAAATGGTTTCCATACATATAATGAGTTTTTGTTCCTTTTTTTTAACATATTTACTGCTATAATTACAGTGTATAACATGATTATACAAGTTTCTTTATTTTACTCATCAAGAAAAATAAGAGACTGATATTTTCAAAGCTTGGTTATCTTTCTCGGAGCTTGCAACACCATTGTTTGTTTTTATTGTCGTAGTTACATCACATTTGTGTATCGTTTTAATAATTTGGTCTGATGACATAAGAATTTCTACTTTCATCCTACACCGTAGAAACTTTTTCCTCTTAGCCTGCATTTCCCCCCCCCCCTCCCGTTTGTGCGGGTGGTATTGTCCCTGAAATACTGAAGGTAACTGGTTCACACCCCATATATACATTTCTTTCCTCACACATCCACTTGCTCTTGTCTGTTAGCTCTCCAATCATCTCTGCCTAGACATGCACCTATACTTCAACCAGATAATTAGAATAATGGGAACATGAGAGTTCACTCTTAAATTGTCAAAAGTTACTGGCAGGATAAATGGTCAGAGGTCGTTTATGAATTTTTGAAGGATCCCCTGAGGGAGGGTTTCAAAAGTAGGTCTGATTTTCCAAGAACAGAGGATCATTACGTAGAGGATGCTATGATCAGATTTAATAACATAGTGGGTGGCTGAAAGAACGAGAAGAAGAAAAATTAAACTGATGTGAGACCTCCTGCTGCACTTTGATCTCATTAATTGTGGCCTCCGGGGATTCTTTTGGGGACCAGATAAAAAATCCCTCTTGTTGGAATCCATTAATTTTTTGGCGTGTTAGCGGGAAATGAACTTACAGGAGCTCTTGTAGAAGTGCGTTCATGGAATACCCTGTCAGGGTGTTTTAACAGAGAGTAAGAATTTCTTTAGGAGCATTGTCTGTGTAACATGTACTTTCTTCCTAACAATCAGGCGCGTAGCCAGGAATTTGCCAAGGGAGGGGGAAAATGTAGGCAAACTATCAGAGCCGTAGATTCGGCATTGCAAACTATCTAAGCGTAGCGCCACCATGGTTGGCGCGAAGCGTACAAGAAAATTTTGGCTGAAAATGCCTCCCAGATCGCTGGAAATGGCACTTCCCAGGCCTTGTAAGTTGCATCTTAGCATTTTTTCTTTTGAAATTACTAGCGATATCATAAAAACATTAAAAAATTTTTTTAAAAATATGCTCAAGGGGGGGCGGCTGCCCCCTTCGCCCCCCCCCTTGGCTACGCGCCTGCTAACAATGATAAGGACTCAATTTAGTATAGATTAATAGTTACTTGACCACACTTCCATGAAGATTGAAGCAAACAGCCAACTGTCATATATGAATCTAGATAGTCACCATGGAAGGGAACTGTTTTTCTTCTTTTTCTTTAAGTTTTCTTCCACTGTTGTGGCTAGTTTATATTTGCTTTAAAGGAAAACAAATTAAGAAGAATAAGTATGCAGATATAAATCATAGCCACAGTAAAAAGGAAGGAAGTTTTTTTGTTGTTGTATGATACTATATATCATATTCAGGACAATCTAAAGCTGTCAAACTTTTAATACGTCTTTGCCCATTCGATAATGTTAGCAGTTTGTTTATGTTGTTACACTGTAGGGAAATGGCTGCTTGATTGCATTTCGTTTTATACCAAATGACATTTTTAATCTGCCGTGGTAGCATTCCCTAGAATGATTAGGAAGTATTATGACTTTTATCAATATGGGTAATTAGTTTATAATTTGCTGATTAGTTTTCAAAATTAAAAAATAACAACTTCATACTTTGAATAACTCCTTCTTATATGATATGACCTATACTGCAAGTAAGGTTTTATGAACTGGTGTTACAGCATGTCATGTTTGGAGTTTATGGCTCTCTGAATGCTGCCCTCACATAAATGGGTTAGGATATGACTTGTAATGCAAGTAAGGTTTTAAGAACTGTGGAGATAAAGTTAACAACATGAATCAAACTATGGTGTTACAGCTTGTCATGTTTGGAGTTCATGGCTCTCTGAATGCTGCCCTCACATAAATGGGTAAGGATATGACTTGTAATGCAAGTAAGGTTTTAAGAACTGTTGAGATAATCAAACTGTGGTGTTTCAGCTTGTCATGTTTGGAGTTCATGGCTTTCTGAATGCTGCCCTCACAAAAAAAAACTAATGAATATGGGTTAGGTTATTTATTTTGTATTAGTTTATCATTAGTGTGTAGTCTGGGCCTCATAGTAGTCAAAGAAAAGAAGTCTTATTCTTGAAAATAAGCCTGGAATCTCATTTGCTAAAATGTGTGGCAACTATGTTAGACATGTATGTGCTGTGACGAGAATGTAACAATTAAAAATAACGAACTAGCTTAATATTTAAGTGTTATTTACATGGCTACCTAGCAGGTTTTTTTATATGTCTTCTTTAAGCCTTCCTTTTTATCTTTGCTGAGTAGATGGAACCAGTTGACTTAACTGATTTCCTGTTGGATTGCTTTGGGACTGATTAGGATGTACTTTATATAAAAGTAGTAGTATGACTATTGTCTATTTATAGCAAAATTATGCCTAATGACAGGACAAATGTGAAGCAAAATAACTTACAGTGAAACTTAGATTATTTCCGACACATGAAATGTGGAGACTGTCTAGATATTAGAAAAATTTGGGGAGATACAAATTTCCAAATGTTACATAAAATTTTTCTACTTCAAATTTTAATTTTTTTATCTATGAAAATACATCTTCATATTTAATTAATAAACTTCCTCCCCCAAAGAAAGCGGTAAAGATATAATCCTTACTCCATTTAAAATGTGGAAAATGGAATGATTAAGAAGGGCAGAGGATTTCCTGGCTTAGCCACCACAAGATATTTGATTTTACATCTGGGAAACACCAAGACAAAGAACATTTTCACAATTAGAAGAATGGGTTACCTTGTGCAATATTTGGTGAAAAAATTCATTAATGGCCTAAATAGACCAAACTTAATTCCTGAAAAAAAACCCAGAAAGAAAATTTCTCACGAAGTCAATATGAAATAACTCCATCCCATTGAAATTTGAAAGATAGGTCTGTCGACAGTTTTTAGCTAGTGATATCTACTTTAAGTTGCCGGTCCTTAATATCGTTTAATTGATTGCGTATTACAAGTATCGTTGTTGTGATAGTCACATGCTGACTATTTAATGTCCACGGTATTTAGTTTGAATTACAGCTAATTTAATAATTAATATTTGATGTATGATCTAACTATTTGATCATCAATGAGTATTAATTTCCTCGCCGATTTTGTGATGATTGTAGGAACTATTGTGAAGCGCAGTAAACAGGAAATAAGATGATAACAGACCTCCTACCTTTAACAAGATGATCGGAATTGTCAGCAGACTGTCAATGGATCCATCTAATTAACAACTCTTGGTCAGAGTATAGTAACTGTAAGAAATGGGTCTGTGACGATGTTAGGTTAAAGGAATCAATTTATCAAAAGATAAAGATACACAATTATACTTAGAAAAAAGTTAAATTATTAAAGGGATATTCTAATAGTTAAAGTTGAGTCCTTGTTAAAATTACTAGAATTATTCTATATCTTTAGGTCAAAACCATACCCTTGTTATGGCATAGATATGAATTTTTCATAGTTTGTGATATTTTGTGAATGCAAATGGCCAGATTGCAGAGTGAAATTGATGTTATTATGGCAGCAATTGAGTTGTAAACGTGTTTGTATAACTTTGAAATATTTATCATATAATTAACCCACAGGTGAAAATTTAAAAAGTGGCATTTTGATGAAATTCTAAATACAAGGAATGTTGACAGCTTAGCAACATTCCAAAGGTATCATATTTCAAGTGCTATATCAACGAGAAGATTATATAGGTTTAGGAGAACATCTACCATGGTGACGTCACAGACCGCCCACTGTGTTACACTTCCTGGAGCAGCCGAACAGAATGATCTGTGCTGACTCATTCTGTACAACATTGAGTTAGGTAACTTAAATTAGCATATCTCAAACATTAAAGCGACAGGAATCATGTGTCCATCAACTGTTTGGAATGAAAACTCATTGCTAAATCTTGATGACAACTTTGTCCTGGTAATACTTGCAAACTTATTACAGCAGTTGAAGAATATTATAAAAACAAGGCCATAATTTCAGTATGTATATACTGTGGTTCATCCTTACAGTGACAGGCCAAATTTGTTTGCTTTATTAGAAAACAACATAATTGCTGCCCTTATTGTGTCTTCTGAAACGTTCTATCTACATGTTTGTCGTGGAAGAAGATCCTGGCAGGATCAAAAGATCATATCGTCTTCTAAAAATCTGTTTATAATCGAAGTATTTAGGTTACAGGTCATATCTAAAGGAAAAAAGTGTGATCATCTCACTGACCTACTGTTTTGTTGACCCGACACACCTCATGAACGTATGTATAACTTTGTAATATTTGCACCGATATTAAATGATTTGAGGGTAGTGTTCTTAATATTGTCTAAATTTATCATCCTCACATCTAAAGGTAAAAGGTCAGAAGGAGATGAAATCATGTGTAAGAAGATGACTGATCGGTTCCTGTAGCAAGGAATCCGATCCCGTCTCACGCACGGTAGCGCTATGTCAGTAGGAAGTAGTTACGCAGTCCCGGTATTAAAACAGTCGAGCCATTTTTCTTGCCGCTTAAAGCAGCTTATTGAGTTGCTTGTTGCTCGGCGAGTATGCCAATATTTTTACCCAAAGCAGTTTCAATCAGATGTAATGTGAATAATAGAAATTTAAGGAAAAAAAATTATGATAGAAGGAATAAAAAAAGTAAGAACAAAGAAAAAATCAAATGAAAAGGGCCAAACATTCTATGTTCATTCAAGGTTTCTTAATGAGTTAAATCTATTGTCTTATTAGTGGAATAACTTCCCTCGGGGATTTATGAAGGTGGTTTGGATCCAAATCTATCCTATTAATTATTATATATTAATTATATAATAATTAATTATCGGTTTGCAATTATTTTCACTCTGTCAGTTGGTGAAATGTTACATTGAAACGTAATGATGGATGATATAGTAAGATAGTACACTTGAAACTCTTGATCTGAAACAATATATAGCATATTCACAGTTAAGTTATATTTTTAGTAGTTTTGAAAGCACTGAAGTTTTTCTCTTTATTATTTTGAAATTTCAATTTCCCTTTACCAAGAATTAGAGGACATGTGTATTGTACATTTTTTTCACTGCCAACAAACACTTGAATGCTCTGTCCAAATACATTAAGTTAAGAGTACTTTAAGTTTCAAAATATCGGTCAAGAAATATCTTGCAAACAGAACCCAGTTATTGGAGTAAGATCAGTGTATAAATTATCCTTGGGCTGCCCCCCTTCTTTCCCGCAATGCAATATATCTGTGTAAGCTTTTTTTCTCTGTGCAATTGTTTCTTGTTGGAAAAATAGCACTTTTAAGGCTTTTTGGGCTATCTGTTTGTGTACTCTGTTTTGTATACTCTTACCTATCTCTTCGATTTGTATTTCATATTTCCTGTTGCCTTTTGATTTATATGTGACAGTACCTAATAAATAAACTTAAAACATTAAAACTAAATAAAAAACAGTTGTTCCTGTGTAAAAATAACCCTGCTATACTTCTGTGAACACATGTATAGCAATTTTACTATTTAGCAGCTTGCGATGCAGTGCTGGATAAATTTTTCCCTTCATAAAGGAAGAGTGATATCTTAGACTAAAACATCCTCTAAAGAATCCAGCATAAGGAAATACAAAATTTGTCTGCCCGTACCCCCATTTTTCAAGTTCCTTTTTGGTTTAAGGTTCTAAATTAACTACCATAGTCAACAAGTACATGACATGATACACTCAAATGCTACATTGTGTTATTAATATACTTGCTCAAGCACCAGATTTTCCATTTGTCTTTCACTTAATTAACTAGGCCATTGTTCTTTACTTAACTATTATCTTGCATGAATGCTTTGAATCACCCTCTTAATCACCCAACAAGGTGCAGTCAGCTGTCAATCAGCAGAAATCCCTTGATGACAACAAATTCTGCCCTGTATATTGGGGGAGGGAGGATCATGAATATTAAGACAGAAGGAGAGAATGGGATTACTCATGTATCTGTTAGGTCAAATATTGCAACCGACCCCCCCACCCCCACCCCCACCCCCACCCCCACATACTCCACCAGTGACCTCTCCTATAAAGACTTGCTTTAAGATTTAGGATAAGGTTTATGTAATGTTCCCATTTGGTACATTAAACCTTTGGAAAAATAAGCTAAAAAATAAAGTTTGTTCTCATGTTAATAATGTGTCTGTTCTAGAGAACACCAACCAAATGGTTATTTTGAGGTCAACATCATTTTCTAACCTATATCCCTTTAAATGAGTGTTTCGGGAGGGTTTTAAATGACATAGGTGATTGGGATATCAGTCATAATGCTGAGAGGAAGTTGTTCACTTTACCAGCTCTAGCAGCAGCAACAATAGTACAGGACTACTGGACTAGTTACTCTGTATCTATAGGCTGGCTGGCTCTGTCTTCTCCTGGATGTGATCGTAAGTTTTCTGTATATAGATTTATCAAGTCTAGTTTAATCTTTCATTCATTGAGTATCTCAACTATTTGAATTTCATTAATCTTGATTAATGATGATTAATGGTTAAAACAATACTGTATGTGTCGTATAGAGGGTATGCTGTTTGTGGTGTTGTATAGTACTTCCTACAATGACTGGTAAAGGTTAAACTCATAAATGTGCAGACTTTCGTTTTATATTTCCGTGGCTGGTTTTGCATGACTACCATTCTGCACTACCACTGATCAGGTTAGAGCTATAATAGTAATTTTAAACTCTCACTACTGTAAGTCTAGTTATAACTTATAGCTTTTTTGTTGTGAACAAGAAAGAAAGAAAACAAAACATAAAATTGTTTCAGTTTCTCTGCTAAGCTATCACAGGAAATGTGTTTTTTACACACGAAGGACAAACTTTCCAATTTGTACCTCTCTTATATCTTTACACATTCATACTCGAGTGTCTGCCACTGGTCAGTTTTGAAACCTGCATGCTGTAAACCTCCTCCTAAAAACCTGAAAAAAAGTAGATCCCTCCAGAAGTAAGAGGAGGAAACTGTATTCCATCTTGACATGGTCACCATACAGGTTTGAAGTTCACCACTCAAACTGTTAAGACGATTTGGTTCTGACTTCACTGACCTGTGTTTTGACTTGCATGTTTAAGAAACTACAATCTAATTCTGATATTACTGACCAAGTGAACAAGTTTTGTCAGGGAAACATCTTGTCATGTTTATTTAGTCTGCTTCTCAGTGAAATGAGCCAGTCTGTTCCGCCATCGGCATGCCCTCTTTATGTCCATAATTGGTGTAGCAGCATGTTGAGGTCACGAGTTTGTTTCATTAATACTGTGTATATATTATTCTCTATTTATATTACAGTATATACCACTACTGCTAACACCCTGAAACACTTAATTACTTAAAACAAAGAGCTTGGTTTCATATGAAATCTATATTCTGTTGCACGTCTTGTTGTTCAATAGTTTATTTGGCATGTTGGTTAGGGAGGTCCTGGATTTCCTGTAGGTAGCGTTGTAAGACTAGTGTTTATAATAATCATCTGCTTCGGACACAGTAGGAATGATCAGTTAACTTCAGTAGTATGCCTAGAGTGTGTGGCAGAGTTCATCTTAGTTTGACCCGGAAGGTATTGCATGAGCACTGGTCTGTGATCAGTATTAAAGCTGAATACTTTCCAAGTCCAGTGAACTTAGTGTTATCTAGTATAAAGGTTTTTTATATCTGGTGCTTACAGTAGTAAAGAAAATGGCAGATATTTGAATTTGCAACTGTCCATCTGGTATTTGATAACTGCATGTTTTTAAGATGCTGGAGATTTAAACCAATAAGGAAGTCCTATTAATAACTTAGTCACACAGTCACCTCTCACCCAGAATGCAAGTATAAAATGTTTCTGTACAGAGGCTGTCACCTAGTAGCCCACATTGTAATTGACATGTAGAACAGATGGAGGAAGAAGGTGTTAGTCCTCTTGACCAGTTGTCCGGGAACATATCAACGCTGATCTTCATCTGGGAAGAGTTCAGACGGACTTGCAATCTCTTCTCCTACAACTGAACTCCACCCTCCTGCTCAGTTCCATTCCTCTCCCCTTTCCCATAATCTCCCTGATGATTCGATTTGTCAGACTTTGGATTCCAGAGAATTAAATTTATGAACATAATATCTAGTAGGGGGGGGGGGGGTCTGGATCTGTACCTCAATCACCTCATTCCCCAGGGAGAGCAAAGCAAGAGAGTTAATGTGGGGTTAGTGAGAAAGTGTAAGCAAGGGTCTAAAACTGAGGTTGTACAATTTGTAATATGATTTCATTCATTTATCCTTGGACAAGCAATTCTCAGAAAACTGGAAGATGCCAGATGCCTGTTATAAACTACAGTTTAACACAAAACTAATAATTTACTCTGCTCATATCTTACCGATCTCCAGTCTTCTCATGCACGTCATGATTTAATACAGTCGTGTGGTGGATATTAAGAAAGTCAAACGTTACCTAGTTATGATAAAGATGCTATAAGTTATAAACTACAGTTTGACACAAAACTGATAATTTACTCTGTTCATCTCTTAATACTGATCTCCAGTCTTCTCTTGCACGTCAGGATTTAATACAATATGTGGTGGGTATTAAGAAAGTCAAACGTTACCTAGTTATGATATATAGATGCTTCTTGTGATGAAAAGGCCATTTGAAAAGCAAGCAGAAACATCTTGTCGCATTTGGAAACATTGTTTAAACATCTTGTCTGGGGCCTGCCATCTTTCCCACCAATTGTGTGATTGTCACTGTAACACTAGGAAGTGAAACCCTTCCTTTCCCTGTTTCTGCTTCTTTTATATGTCATACTTAAAGGAAATTCTTGTTTATAGACAATGCCAAAGATTAATATCTTTGGTGTAGTTTAGCAGCACCATTTGTGTACATATATAACCACCAATTAGTAACCTTGAAGAAGAGCAATCAAATTGTCTGCTTTTCATCCTCTCTAGCTTTCATTCTTGTATATATGAACAATATTCAATATCCAGCTTTTGTCCCAAACCTAAATATCTCTCTTAAAGCCCCATTATACATTCCATTATAAACAAGATCTAACAGTTCATTGACTGTACCATTGTTTCTGTTATTATTGAGTACTAAATAGTCGCACAATCGTATCAATGTACTTTTCTCGCAGAGATGGAGCCAATGAAAAATTTAAACCAGAACTTATAGTGTCCAGTCTTTGTTAATGTGTCGGACGCTTGCGCGAACCAATGTTAACATTTCCTCCCTAGATAACTTACACTACTCCACTGTGGCTTAAGTTTCCTGTGATTATTGATATAGTTTTTCAATTGTTTCCATCGTGTCCTAGCTCATACCTCAAACAGGATTTGCAAAATGGATCCCTTACAATATTGTTTGTAGTTTAAAATAATTTATAGGAAGTCAATTGTGTTATCATTTTAAATTTGGCAGTAAATGAGTTCTTTATCTGAGGTCAGTGACCATGATAGTTATTGACTATTGTTTTTTAGGGTTTTTGTTATCTGTAGCTTTATTCATGTTAAACACCTTGGATTTGTCTACTTTGGTTTTTAAAAACTATGCATTCTTAGTAGTTTTAACTCAAGGATGGAATAACTCTTGTGGTTTTAACCCAAGAGTAGAATTACTCATAGTAGTTTTAACTCAAGGATAGAATTCTCTTTGTAGTTTTAACGCAAGAGAAGAATCACTCAAAGTTTTAACATAAGGATAGTATTACTCTTAGTAGTTTCAACTTAAGGATGGAATTACTCTTAGTAGTTTCAACTTAAGGATAAAATTACTCTTTGTAGTTTTAACTCAAGGATGGAATTACTCTTAGTAGTTTTTACTCAAGGATAGAATTACTCTTTGTAGTTTCAACTTAAGGATAGAATTACTCTTTGTAGTTTCAACTTAGGATAAAATTACTCTTTGTAGTTTTAACCCAAGAGAACAATTACTCTTAGTTCATTTAAACTCAAGGATGGAATTACTCTTAGTAGTTTTAAATCAAGGATGAAATTAATAGACCTTTAGTTTGCCTAAATTTTATTATTTAATTGACATAACAATGGAACTCTTTTCAAATGTATGTATATTAAAGTTATAAACATTGCTATAGTTAAGGGGAGTATTTTTGTCATCCGCTTGCTTTAAACCAAGAAGCTTTGAAGTTAGCTCAAGACATTTTCAGGTTCACCTGCAGTGGTGACTAGAAAATGAATTAGAGTAATGTAAAGTGCAACGAACCACAAGAACGTCAGGGAGCGATCACATGACACATGACTTTTGACATGTCTAGAAAACTCATTACCAATTATTCATATCCAAATGAGGTCAAAATGGGCTCATCATGTGACTAAGACTTGGTTTACTCTATGTATGAAGCAAATTGTATGTGTGTGTGTGCGACAATTATGGCTGTAACTTAATGAAATCAGGAAATGCTTGTTTCATGTGAGAGGTTCCTTCTCATATATATTGATAAGGAAGGGTACCAATGAGTTCTGTTTTCCTAAGGTATACTACCCTGGCATGGTAAAGGTATATTTGCCAAACAGATCTTGACCATATCCTCTAATGGGGGAAGGTCCGTGAATATGTTTTGTATACATCCTGGAAGCTGTGAGACTTAAGTACTTTAACAACAGTTCTAAGTTGGATCTTTCATAGAGGACTCTTTGAATGTATTTATATGTACAATAGGAGGATGCATGTACAGTAATATGCCACCTTGTAATTTTCTATAGTGTTGTGTAATTGGATTATAAACATACCCAGGAAACATGGTTCCAGATTACTGTGTTGGCCCAACTTGGCCATGCATTACTTGACCAGACACCACTAAAGGGGTGGCAGTGAAGTTGTAAACTAGCCGTATCCCCAAAATGAAATGTTACGGTTTAAACATGCAAAAGGTCCATATAGTCTCAGATTATCTGAGATTATCATGCGTTGAGTCAAACTAGACTGTAGCTGGATAACATGTTCTACATGATTAAGAATGAGTACAGAACTATGAGTACAAGTTGAATACAGAATCATTGCTACAAGTTGAGTACAAGGTCAGTTAGGTCTATCATATGAGGACAAGGTCCAGTACACAGGAACTAGCATGTTATGTATATATTCTTACTCAGTACAAGAACAAATGCATGTTAAAGGGTGTGAAGACTCGCGCAAAAAGAAACGTCTAATGCCGGTAATCTGACTAAGTTTCGAATGAGGTGACATAACAGAAGTGTTAGACACCACCATCGATCCCAGAAAATACACACACAGCTTGCTACCCTCGGTAATTAGACACTAGTGTACAATCAGTACATACAGTTGCGGTCAATACCCACAGCACAGTGTACAATCGATACAGCGATGGACATCTCAGGTCCAACTAAAGATAACAAGGTATCACGTTTCATTACTGTCTGCATTTTGTAGCGACAAGAGAAAAACTTCACTTGCAAGCAACGGAAAGTTAACTTTTTAAAGATGGCTGCACGCTGTTTGGGGCGAGTCTTCAATGCCTTTAAAGTATATAACATGACACAGAGGGAATATACACAAATGTACTCAAGTGTGAGAATGAGTACAGACTTGATTCCTTCATGTCTACTGTGTGCAGATGACATAAGTTGCCAGGAGTTAGAGTAACTTAGTGGAGCTTAGTGGAACTCATTTATGAGCTGTGTTTTACAGTGTACATGTATACACAAATCTACTTCACTATTAACTTGCAACAGTCGTGGAGATTAATAACATAAGTGTAGTAGAGCTGATATCATTCGGATGGCGAAAACAGATTGAATTACTGTAAGAAAAAAAATTGTATGAAACGTTTACAGGTTCACTTCTATAAAGTACAACAATTTATTTTTAGACTTTGATGACTCTTTAAGTTCACCATTTCATTGTCTCTGTTTCTTTCTGCAGACATTCATTGTCAGGTCTTCGTCTCGTCCCGGTGAGCTGTGTTTGAGTATGAGGCATCCAGGTACCGCTGGGGGAGCTTTTATTGAACATTTCAATATCATAACTGTGCCTAATGGTGAGTGATTATCTTTAGTAGTGCTTCTGTTACCATAAAATCATTGACTGCTGCATGTATGGAGGATGTCCTGTTTGGCACTTAACTGGATATGAACAGATAAGCGACAACAACGTTATGTCAACTTAATGCAGTTGATGACATCTGATTTGTAATTGGCAATATATCTTTGACCATATCTTCCGAATTTCTTCAACTTTTACATGCCCTCCCCGCCTCCCCCCCCCCTCCCCCATGTTTCTTCAGTCAGTCCTTATTTGGAAGTTACCCTAAAATTCCTCTACAACCAATTGATAAGGATTTGGTTAATGTCATAGTTAATTACATTTACTCTTTTTGACTCCATAATGGAATGGCAATATTCCAAACTTGTAAATGACTTTGTCTGTTCATCGATCTGAAACATGAAACTGTTGCAAAGGTACCCATGCTGTGGTTTTGTAATGATTGCATCGTTATAGCAGAACATGACACACATTCAGAGACTAATAAACGTTCAATCTTACTTGACCGGTCCAAATACAGTCCATTATATTAGCCAACTAGAGCACAGTATAAATAATATGATAATAAAGACTTTTTCTTTTTTCATATCTGGAAAAAAGTCTGATTTTTACATGTTTAGATAGAGTTGTACAATACATCCTTATGTGTTGATAGAATATTGTACATATACCGATATATCCAGTCATGGATAATATTGACAAATTTATGAAATTTGAGAAATGAGGTATGCTCCTTCATTTAACTGAAAACATATCTCATAATTTAATATGACTCTGGGGAAGCATGAAATGTTTAAAGTAGAAGCTCTTGGTGATTACCAACGATACATGTCTACAATCTTGTCTGCCTGGTTCAGCAGTAGGAAGTCAAGTATGTGACTTTCATTTCTAAACTTGTAATTGCATTTTTTAATCGTTATGACGCTAGGATGCTTCCTGAGGAGCAGTTTCTCTTCCCGTTAATTGTCTTTTTTTTGCTAACTGTAACTTGATCCAGTTTTAGATTTACTTGAGGTAATTTTATATCCTGCGTAGTTAAATCAGATAGTAGAAGTGAAAGAACCACCCTTTCAAGTATTCAATGATAACCACACTGTTTGGGGTTTAGTGAAAGTCTTAATTTAACATACTCCTTTAGAAAACATTATTGTGCCCTTGGGTTATCATTCAGAAATTCAAAGGTAACTAGGTAACTCGGTTGAAGCTATTTAGAGCCCACTGTAATGACCCTACTATGTGTAGTAAAATTGGTTTAATACTAAGAAGACCAATTTTCTCAATTAACTAGGCTCCCAAAATAGGCAGATTGCATTAAGTTGTGTTGGTCCCCAGTAGAGTTTGTGCAGGCTTGGATGCCCTGGTATGTCTAGCATGTTAGGGTACTTTGTAATTAGAAAACTTTTAAAATGCAATGGAAGGCTAACTTACTGTATATCATACTGGACAAACCTACCTACATCAAAATCTTAGTCAGATTTTTATTGTCAGGAAGGTAGATTTATATCACAGGAAACTATTTAATTCAGAATTAGTATTAATTAGCCAAAGTCATTCAGTCTGTTTGACAAAATATGCAGATTGAATTTGTCATATGTCAGCAAAATTGCAAACTTTGAAAGAGTTAAGGGGGGGGGGGGGGAATTGACACAGCTCTGGGCATTTTTACATAGAATATCAGATGTTGCACATAAACAAGATAAAACTGGGACAATAACATTTTTACATGTTTCATGTGTACTTATGTCTGCAAAAATTGTGTCAAATCTACAAATATAAATAAAGTTAATAGACAGATTATGTTTTTGTCACAAGAGGTACAGTAGTACACTAGTAGGCATACACAAAACAATTTAAGATCATATTTGATGGCTTCTGAAATAGATGATTTCCTTCGCTCCTCGCTTACCTGTCTCCTCACAACTGTAGCACTTTCGTTCTACCGTGCCTAGACTGAACTGGTAACCTTTTAACACTGTGTGCGCACTCTATGACGAGACCTCTCCGATCAATGCCCTCCCTTCCCACTCTATGAAGTACAGATACTACACTGGGCAAAGTACAAGATAAGACATAGTGAAAAGACTACTGAGTTTGATGTAGAAGAATATTTAAGCCCGTGTTTTCTGTGACAGACAGTTTGACAGACCCCACCACTCTCGGGACATTTAGTCTTATTTGCCAGGCTTTCCCATTTTCTTCAGATCCAAATTGTGATTGTATGAGCACAAAAGCATTTGGAAACACAGTAGCATCTGTTGCTGCACCAGGGTGAGGTGTATCGCACTGCTGTCTTTAAATCCATTTCAAACCTTTGAAAGAATGTCCTCAGTTTTTGGACTATCTAGAGTCTAAGTACTTTATGTGTTAATCAATCTCATGATGAATCTGGCAATGAAATTACCTTACACTTTAGCTACCATGACAATATCGATTAAAAAGGATGTATTTTTTTCTCTTTTGCACCTTAACAATATTATTCAAAGATACTGTTTTTGTGCCGAGTTAATCAATCTCATGATTTCACAAATGAAATTTACATTACTTTTTACTAGCTACCGTGACAATATCGATTTTAAAAAGGATATTTATTTTTCTTTTGCACCTTTTACAATGTTATTCAATGGTACTGTTAAGTGCCCCAGTTCATCCACTGCCCTATTGTGTAACCCTAGCGGTCATCAAAATGAGGTAAATGATATATATATTGTCTCGTGAGGTCGTTGCTTTTTATGTCATTCTCACCATCTTGCTACGCTTTCGTTGTGGTTGATTTTATGGTAAATTCCCTGGTATTATTACCGAGTCTGCTGAGCTGTTGGTGTATATTGCTTGTCTTTATATCCTGTACACTTCCTTTTCCTCATCTTTCCCTGCTACTGTACTTCCCGTGCGTGCGTTTGACCCACGGTGAAGTACGTCACCGAGCTGTCGAATCAAAAAGTTTGTATCGTATACTATACACATGAAATATGACAAAAGAGGTCAACTGCCTATTGTTTGGTGCCCTGTTAGCTTTAATGATGTCACTTTGTGATGTCAACGCACATGACTGCATGGTCGGCCGGTTTCTAGATTGTGTCTTACTGGCACCATTCACCTACCAGGTTCAAACAGTTTAGTTATTTCAAAGTAAAATAAAACTGTTAGCAAACTGCTTATCCACTAGAGAGCCTGTGTAAGAGAATGTGTAAAAGTAAGTTGGCCTGACGTTTCGATCCTAGCAGGATCTTTTTCAGAGGCTAAATGACAAGTAACAGTAACAGAAGGGACAAAAAACACGCACATAATACAGACAGGTTAATGAGCATGGTGAACACAAAGAGATAGATGTAAGGGGATTAGTAGACAAGGGATGGAGAGAAGAAAGGAAGAAACCAACAGGGGTAGAGGAGAGGTAGGAGATAAACAGTGGAGGGACAAAGAGAGGATTAAGGGAAAGGGAATAAACTGGAGAAGGACAGAGATAGAAAGGTGTGGAGAAAAATGGGTGGAAGAGAGCTGTGAGAAGAGGAGTGATGGGGGGGGGGACAGGGGAGATGGAGGTGGGACAGAAGAAAAGAAAAAAAGAAGTTTAGTTATTTATAATGTTAGATGCACCTAGTGTTTTAGATCACTCTTTCAGTTCCTTCTCTTTCCAAATGTTCCTTCTTTTCTAAAATACTAGC
>KN894244.1:13974-28857 GCA_000934455.1 Apostichopus parvimensis
GATCACATGACCGTTAAGTTTGAAAATATTCCCTTATACCATTTGCAACTTGTCCCAAAATATCAACCGTGTCACACCTTGGCACTGGGAGTTATTGCATTAAATGTCTGAAAATTAACTTTGACCTTGTATTTATAACTTCACACACAAAGGTCACCCGGGTGTCAACTAATTGACATTTTTGATCGGAAGGTACCTTTGATATCCAAATCTAGCATCAAAACCAAACATTTTCTTTTTTGCTCGTTTTCTCCCAAAATAAGCACATTTTTTCTAATGTGACCTTTGACCTTTTGACCTTGGTTTCAGATGTAGTTTGATCTTCTGATTCCAAAAATCAACATGACAAGTCTGTACAGCCATGCTAACTCCAACCAAAAACTTTGACCCCATATAACTTTGCACACAAAGGTCACACGGGGGTCAACCTTGTGATATTTATGATCAGAAGGTACAGTACCTTTGAAATCTGAAAATAGCATCGAAACTGTAAAAATCCCCAAAACACTTTAAGGTCACCAGAGGTCAAATTGAGGTCAAGGGTCACCCAGATGCGGGTTGACAATTTGGATTACATTGAAGCAACTCCCAACCCTAACGGACAATTCGTTCTCAAGTTATCGCAAAAAGACTTGTTTTTTAACATTAATTGACCTTGGGTGACCTCGGATCACATGCATGTTAAGTTTCAAAATGTTCCCCTAACCAGTTCACAACTTTTCCCAAAATATCAACCTTGTCGCACATTGGCACTGGGAGTTATTGCAGTTTTAATATTTTGGGTTTTTGGACTATAACTGACCTTTGGTGACCTTTGTGGGCACCAAAAACAATAGGGCACACCTTCTCCATATGGCTGATCTACAGTCCAAGTTTGGCCTCAATCCAACTTTCCCTTATTGAGATAGAGCGTACCCAAGCAAGTGTCACAGACGCACACACAGACACACACTCACACGCCAACCTGACTACATAGGTTCCTTTTTGCTAAAGCAAGGAACCAAAAAACAACACAGAATTATGGGGAACAAAAGATATGACATTATAAGCTTTCCCCAATCATGTAGGTTACTATCAAGAGACATGACTCTCTGTGTATTACAACTAGTGTTTGCACAGGGTATCTGGGTACATAAGTACCCACCCAACGCAATATAACCCGGTTCCTAATATATTACCCAAATCCTACGCAAAGTGTGACTTTTGCATACCGATGGTTAGGCAAGATTTTCCCATTGACTTAGTGTTTTGTTAGGCTACCATGTGGTCGAAAATAACAGCAATAATGTAAGTATTCCATGGATATCTTATAACTGCGTCACAATTTCAGCGAATGAACAGATGGTTAGGCTAGATTTCCCCATTCACTAAGTGTGGTGTTAGGCAACCATGTGGTCGAAGATAACAGCAATAATGAAAGTATTCCATAGATATCTTATTAATGCGTCACAATTTCAGCGAATAAACAGATGGTTCTAGGCTAGATTTCCCCATTGACTTAGTGTAATGTTAGGCTACCATGTGGAAGAAATTGAAAGAATTCTCACAAAATTTATTTTTTCATTCGTTTATTTCATAGAAGGAAAGACTGACAAGGTAATTTACGAGATGTTACTAATAGATTATAGACGGGATAACTAGAAAATAATAATTGCAAGTGGTTTTTAACTAAAACTTTTTCCAAACGTGATCAAATTGCGGGAATCGTGCAATCCTGTGGCGGCGGCAGTGCGATGTTAGTAGTGATGTTAATTAACTTTATTAACAAGTTAATGAAAGAAACAAAGCAAATAGAAATTATGAGGAAGGTTTTATACCTTATCTAACACCTATTTGAACATGAAAACATTGTCAGTGGAGAATATAATTCATGTAGTATAGCATCCAATATATATAATTTCTTGAAAATCGCGATACACGAAGGAAAACATTTTTTTTTTTCAGGTTCCTGGATACCTGACGGGTGGGTAATGGCTCTCGGGTACCGGTTCCCGATTTTTGGACCCGTGTTTATTAATTACAACCATATGTATGATTTGAGTTGTGTGTTATTCATTGGAAGGTTGGTTCTAAAAAGATACGGTTAATATGACTGGAATCATTTTTGGGAAATTAAACTAAAGTTTGGCCTTTAGTCTATTAACAAGCCTGCACCACGCTGGAAAATAATCTTAAGGACCAACCAAAAATTGGTGAGCTGGTTGTCCCGGGAACAACTACAGTACTTGAAATTTCTTAAATTTATACACTGCTCATGGTTGCAGTTTTCATCATCACTTGACAAACTTATAGAGCCCTGAATATTTGAATGTTGTTATTGTTTTACAGTACTAGAGACTGCTATGTTGATAACCAAAATATATGCTATTTGAAGGTTGATCATTTAAGTGCACATTACCAATGTTGTCAACTATGGTTTATAACACCCATAGTACAGTACTGCATAGTTCTCAGCCATAGCAAAGTGCCCACTCTGTACACTACCTGTAGTATTGTACAGTACCTCAAGCTGGCTAGTTTAGTCAGTAATCTTTACCAGATGTTATGATTACTACTAAAATAAGATCTTTGGTCACACTGTAGATTCCCATAAAATAAATGCAGAGTGACATTTATGTAATTTAAATAACTTCTCAGAAACTGATATTACTTTCTTCATTTCTTTCAGACATCATTGTGTTCTTCAGAAAAAATAAACCATACGACATGAATGATAACTCTGTTCTCTTCAACAGTACCATCGACCAGCAATTTATCTTCTAATTGTTTTACTGTTTTTCTTTGTGCTACCATACCCTAGCTCAGATATATTTAAATGCATTAAACATGTACTTAAAAACATCTCAAAAATAATAAATAAATAACATCTGCCCTCTCTAAATTAGAAGTCAAATGTATGTACCTCAAAAGTTGCAAATTAAATTTGCCCAGGCTACAAAATTCTTGAAATACTTACCTGTAGTATCTTGACTGCAGATAAGTAGAGCACACAGCCTTAGACACGTGACTGGCTGATCCAAAGTCTATCACTTTCACCCTGTATGGCTGCCGAAATGGATCCAATAACATGATGTTCTCTGGCTTGAGGTCAGCGTGAATCAGATGCAACACTTTTAATTTCAGCAGTGCTACCAGCACTTGTTGAAGGATGGGTCTGATATGTTTCAAGGGAAGTGGGCGAAATTTGCTTTTCTTTAGAAAATCATACAGATTCTTCTCCAGCAATTCAAAGACCAAGCATGTGTGATTCTTATGCTGAAAGTACTCATACGCTCTGACTAAGTTGAATTCATCTGCATTTTCTGCGCTCAACCTGGCTAAGATGCCAACTTCAATCTGTCCTTGTCGTGCATAAGAAGGATGATTCTTCAAGATTTTGATAGCCACTATTTCCTTTGTACCACGCTTCCAGCATTTGACAACTTGGCCAAAGGTTCCCCTCCCTAGAAACTCCAGGACCTCATAGCTGTTGGTGAGTGAACATAGAACCTCATGAGGTACTAACTGATAGTCTCCTTCCTTACTGTTACTACTCTTTGACGTAGTGTTAGCATTTGAGGTACCTGAGGTACCTGCTACATGACTTCTGTCCATGGTAGTTGTACTGTTGTTTGTTTTATGAAGGCTGTTTTCTGCTTGGTTGGCATGTCGATGGTGATGGTAGGTATCCCGATCATCACTCTTTCGTTTCATGCCACACTTTTGATACATCTCTAGTTAACCCAAAGATGTTGGTCCCTCCGAAAGCTCTCTAAAACTTCTCCTCACTCGGAAAGAAGAAGCAACCATCACCTTCTCTGAATACAGATCTGTGCTTTTATTACAGGCTCTTTAATAATGGACTTGATTGATGGTCACGAAAAGCTTGACATTTCTCTCCTGATGATAAATTTAACTGTACTAACTCACATGGTTTAATCCCACTCTTGGAGTATTTGTTACTGTTTCTGAAAACAAAATAGAACGGAAACACAGTTAAAGGTCTTAAATTATAAAGTCTCTTATTAGAGCTGACATATACTGTGTATGCTCTCTGTATTTTTGCAAAGCCTATATAATGTCCTTGTTATTTGTGTCACTTGCTATAGTATTTGATTCATTATTAGCACAGATAGTATACCTTCATTTTAGCTTAACAACTTCAAGCAGTGGTACATGACCAATTTGAGGTCCTTAACTACTGTATACCAATGCTTAAGAATTCCAACATTCCTGGCATAATTTGTATACCAGTTGCACAGCCTGGGCCCATGGTACAGTTATATCTTTATGAGATCATGTATATTGTACACCTTCACATTGTCTCATGATGTGTTCTTACCAGACAGTAGCATCATATCTGTCACTTGGCTTTAAGTCAAGAGGATCCCTTTCACTGTCAATCAAAGGGTTAAGTAGCTAATGTACTACTAAATATATATAGTATAGTCTGCATACCTGTTTCAAATACATCATCCACAAAGAGTGGTAACTGGTGCTGGCCTATCAACACTATCCAAAAATTATAACCAAGCTACAGCATATATCCTTGGTGTACCTAATAACCACACCTGATGTATTAAAGCAAACCACAGTCAAGCTACTCTTTCAGAGCTCTGTAGATGATCCATTTAGTACTGTAGATACTAACAAGTAAACAACGACAACAACTTACCACATCTCCAAAGATTACAGTACAATTTTCACTATAACACATATTTTTTTCAATTTACATCCACTCTTTACTTTATAAATGTCCAAATTAAAATACAGTAGCATCTGTTCCCCTTTACAAGTAATACAGCAATTAACATTTACCAAGTTGACAGCACAAATTAACTGAATACGACAGTACACTAAACCACCCATAGAAAGCAAAGAGTAATTATTTCGCAAATATTGAATCTAAATGCCACTACAAAACAGTCAAACAGTGTCTGGGTGTAAAATTCAGAATATGAACCAGCATAAAAGTCCATATGTGGACAAAACACAGTTGAGTCCTAGCTCAACCATCACACAAGCAACTTAGCAATCAGACAACTAGCAGTAACAGAAAGAAGATACGGTAAAAGCACAGATTGCACTGCCACTGACCATGGACTCCCATGGAGGTAAAAACAGACCTCCATGCACTGACATAAAAGCCACAGGACCCTTATCTTTACTGGCCACTGGACAATTAGTAGCATATTCAATAGGATTACCAATTAGCTCAGAAAAGAATCACTATGACTTTTACAGAGGTACTACAGTATATATTCAACCTACAATTATCAAAGGTAATTGCCCCAATACACTGTACACTGAATAAATATCTACCTCTACATGTGGGTAAATTAAAGCACCCGTTACCTTTGTTTTGTTTTTTGTTTAGACATCAGTAGTCCAGTGACAAAATAACAAATCAGAGTATGAGTAAAGGAAAGATAGAAGTAAATTCCTAGTACAGTAACACTGTAACAGCATTGTTACGAATGCAAGATTTGTTTAAGCCAGGGACGCAAATCTTCAAATTGCTTGCATTTGGTGGACGCAAACTTTTTCTTTGAGAAACAAACCCCAAGTACACACACTCACACCTACCATGGACCTATGCAAAACATATCAGAGCACAGTTTTGAATGAACATCTTTCTTTCTTTCTTTTAAAAAAACCACAACTTCTCTAAAGAACCAAACTTTCTTCCAATCCTAAAGGTCTATGATTGAATTTGCTTGAAAACAAATAAATCATAACAATCAACTGAAGGTACACAGTTAACAACATTTCCTTTTCAGAGATTTTCATGCTAAAAATAGTCAATGATGCTTTTCCATATTTCCCGTGATCTGATTGGCTAATAGTCCTTTACCAATTGTTTGGAAAGTCTTGCATCTGTAGTGCTTAATGAACACAAAGTATATTTTTACAACAATTACTGGTAAAGTTACTTTCCATGTGTAGAGATAGTGAAATTTGTGGTATAGGCTATCACATGTGTGCACTCAAATGTCATAACGTTAGGCCTTGTTGTCACACAAAGTATGAACATTACAGCAACAAGCGCTGGTAAGCTAACATCTCTGATACTGAAAAGGACTTTTCATCTCACAGTCAGTTTCTTCACTCCACATTAAGAGTTGCTAATTATGTAAAATATGCATTTTGTACATGCAGTATTGAACGGTGGAATTTAGGTACAGGGATTTTTGAAGAGTTGGTTGTTGATGGGATCGCTGCAAGGTCAAAGCATGGAACTACTACGGAGTGGGGGAGTACGGAAGTACAAAGGCGGATGAAAGAGGTTCTGGTCGGTGAAAATTAGTTGAAAGGGTAGGGCGGGTGAAAAGATGGGCGCAGCGGGCTGCCCCTGTAAAACAGCGAAGCTAAGGAACTGGGCCATCTGCCCTATATATTGTGTACAACATTCACACTGTATAGAGAGTGATACCATTGCATCTTTACAACTACACTAGTGAAAGTAGGTCATATAATAAACACTTTGGTGTTCGATCAGACGCAAGCTTTTATAAGGGATGCAAACTTTTTGAGGGACTTGTGTCCGTGGGACGCAAACATTTTTTCTCTAGTAACATTACCGCTGGCCTTAAATTTTAGGTCCTGTATATGTACCAAACAAGGCTGATATACAGTGTCCCATCCAGGGGTGGGAGGGAGAGGTGGGAATATATCTTCTAATATGTGAACCTGCTGAAGTGCTTCCACCAAATAAAAGGATGTGTAGGGACAGTTTAAGTTATACGCAAGTACAGTATACTGTGCAAATGCAGAGGGTAAAAAACTATGAATATAATTGAAACTTGAAGTAATAAATTGTAAAGGTTGGATGGGGCCTTATAAGTGTACTAGATAAGTCTCTACTCTCTAGGGATGACTATACTTGTAAGCAGACTGCTGAAGATGGGTTACCACAACAATGGCTCTAGGTATATACCATAATAAGATATTGATCTAATCACAGCCCTTCTTTCAAACTGTAACAAATAAAGGAATAGGGGTCAAAGGGCAAAGCAAACAATACTACAATAGAATTTATATCATTGTGTGGTGAGGTGGTAAAAATCAATGTATACATCTCTCTGGTATAGCTGTATGGTCACTTGCATCACAAGAGATGATCAGCATTACTGTTAAGGCCATGTGTACAACTAAGGACACTGGTCACAGATCATGTAGGCTATGTTCCCTGCTTAGATGTCAGTGAGAGACTACATGGTAAATATGGGACTGTGACTTCACCAACAATGAATATGGTGATATTGAGATCAGATGGCATTAACCAGGCCTCGACAAATAATTTTTTAAACTACTCGCCAACTGGCGACCGAGTCAAATATTCTACTCGCCAAAACGTGAAATTTACTCGCCATTTTTTCTCGCTAATTGTTTGTGTGATATAAGCCTAGGTAGTATGGCCAAACTTAGGATATTGCCGCATAGTGTTACTGTTAGTTGTTTACAGCAAAAACGTTCTATTTAAATTGTGGTTCGTCAAAAGTGTTTAAACATGATATATATGAAAATATAAAATGGTGAAACATTGTAAGCATTGTTTAGGAATTGCTTTGTAAAAGTGACCTCAAAAATAAGCAATGGCATGGCTGACCATTTGTAACAAGTGTAACAACATGTGTAGACAAAAGCCGAAGCTATGCCTCATATTACTGACTTGTGAATTTGGGATACAATTTTTACTTATTGACATGTCAGGTAGGCCTTATCGCGCGATTGCGGTTAACCTACTGACAACACTGTTTTCATTTGTACCGATCGTACCCACAAGGTACCCCTGTTTGAGTTGTCATTACGCATTTATTTAAGTTTGTTGTTTTCCATTTTGGTTACACCTTTCGTGCATCATTTAGTTTGGGTGATTAGTATCAAATTAGTTTCGAGCTGGTGAACAGAGCTGTTCCTTAGTACCTACTTTTAACAGTGCACTTGATATTACTGTGCAATAGGCCTTTGTTGATAGGCTCACAAGTTAATAATAGTAAGCCTATCGTATAAAGGCAGTGAGCGAAGGAGCAAGTCACCAAAATGTCGAGTGAAATGCATATTTTGCTCGTCAGTCGCAAAATTCTACTCGCCATTGGCGATTTGGCGACCGTTTTTGTAGAGGCCTGGCATTAACACTAGCTTCCTCTAAATTGTTAAACCATCCTTCTTCAAAATCAAAACTTTCATGCCTCAGTTTGTACACTTTTAACAAAGTCCCTGTCCAGGTATTGCCTTACCCTTCCTTTTCGGGGTTTGCTTTGTGGTAAATGTGTAACAAACAAGGATGAAAATAAGCGGGGGCAAGGAGTCAAACAGCTCCCACAACTTCCCAATTGTGCCCAGATATGTCATAAACAAATAGGCTTGGTGAAGCATTCTTCAACTTAGTAGCACGTAGCTAATTCCCCATATATTGTACATCATTGAGTAATGTAATAATTTACAATCACGCACTATTGCCAACTTCTTTTGTAAACTTTTAATATAATTTTAAATCCAAACCATTTGTAACATGTGATGTAAGCTGTTTAGTCTTGCACTCATAACCGTAGAGCAGCACCCTGTTAAAAAGTTCATGTCATAACAACAAGATGACAGACTTTGCTATACTGTAGATTAAAGTTAACACAACTCCTAAAACACATTTAGCGAGTATAGCAGACATAGTAACATGACAGATACATTCACAGTAATACGTAATACCGTGATATCAACCTGGGTGCTCAAGATTCGTAACTTTTATTTGGCTTTGGTCTTTTTTTTTATTCAAGATTGCTATTTCGGTAGGTCGTAATAACGCAAATTCGTGTATCAGGGAGTAAGCAGTTGTCACCAAATTTCTTTTAACCGAATACTTTTGTCATTGATGCTATCTTCGACCACATGCTAGCCTAACAACACACTAAGTCAATGGGAAAATCTTGCCTAACCATCGGTTTTCAAAAAAAGAGAAATCACACTGCGTAGCCTTGTTTAAAACTGTCAATTAGCTGGATATTGGCAGTTGTTTGAAGGTCATGAACTATATCTCGAAGAGGGAATGTAGTATTTTACGTACACAGTTGCTGTGGCGATGGATTGAAGGTTTTAACTTTGATATTTACTTTTCACCGTTATAGTATTTTCATTTTCGGTGGTGAGTGATTTTATCCACACATGAAAAATTCATGACTAAACGTATAGGAGGTTCCACTTTACTTCATTGATTACGAAGTCTGAAACACGCTTAGTAAACATTAACCTTTTCAAAGGTTTCTTATGATGTAGGAGGGAGATGAAAGGTTGTAGAAGGGGTTACGCATTTACGAAGAAATATGTTTGGGATACGTTTAAATGTTGTATATATTCAATATTTCCATTTACTGTAGAACCCCTCCCCAATTCTTTTGAAATCCTGATCAATCGTTCTGCTACGTAATTCACGCTATAACGATAACATTACGATAACATAGTGTAATTCAGGCTACAGTATAACGATAACATTACGATAACATAGTGTGCCAGTGAAATATTATGCTCACCATCACTATACTACCAACGCGTTGCGACGGCCAATATTACGTTAGGTATTTGAAATAGGCGTAATGGAAACAAAATTACGATGGACTCCTCATGTTTTGTCACGATAGACAATGCGACGGCCAATTTAATGTGGGCGATGAAACTGTAGGCTGCAAGTCTTATAATACAAACTGTTGTCAAATGGAGCCACAAATTTCTTAGCAAAAATGTTAAAAGATGACATCCTGCGATGAATAAATCTGATTTTATATACAGTAGAAAAAAAATTAGCGTATCCTGGCTAAGAACTTTCACTACCCCTTGTGTTTACCAGTACCAAAATGAAAACATTTTCTCCAAAACAATTTCCATAAAAAAATATATTCTCCAATTAGCCAGCCATACTAACAACTAAGCCTAGCCAACATTAGCTACAGTAGTGCTAAATGTTTGAAATATTTTGTAAATCAACGGCAAAAATTTTCAAAATTATCAAAATAAAATTTTTCGTCAGTCATTGATGTTTTAGCAAACTGCATCCATGAAACTGTTTGCAGCTTTTTAAAAGATTTAGTAGGGGGTTTCCACGTGTTATAACTTTTATTCTCAGCAGAGTCTCAGAAGCACTGTGCAAGTTACTGTGATCTAGGCTACTACTGTAATTATATGAATAGTTTTATCAAATGTTTTCAACGTCACATTTAGTTACTTCTTACATTGTGTTTGACTGCGGTGCATTGTTTGTAGGCCTATGAACATGCGATGTTAACAGCATTCATTGTGCAAAAAGTTTCTTGGATTCTTGCCATATATAAAGGGCAAAACAGGTGTCAGTAGACCTGTATGTTGAGTTCCATTTATGTTGTGTTCACTTGTATGTATACAGCAACAAGACTTGAGAAATTTCCTTCAATGAACGACAAAGACAGCTACAGTATGTGTGTAACCTTAAGTTGCCTGACTGGTCTGTTTACAGATAGTTATCGGTAAACATTTTTCAGAGGTTGCGTCTTGTTTCTTTGACCAGCTGATCGCCAAATTGACCACTGGCTATTAATTGAAATCTAAACTGAGGCTAAAGAAAAAGGATTTTTTAGGTCTGATTTTAAAACATCACAGGTAACAAGAAGTGGCTTTGTTGTGAACAAAACATGTTCAATATCAGTTTGCGGTAAACGGCAATGAGGCTAAAGTTTACCGATACGGATATGGCGCAAATACGGCCGATACCGATATGGCGCAAATACGGCCGATACCAATATCGCAAACGATTATCGGCGCAACACTAGTTATTGTACAATTTTGTTATTTTGCACACAATGTACAAGATTTAAGGACTTTTGAAACACTTTTGCTGTCCTTAGATACCCTGAATTTTTGCAAACAATTTCAGATTCTTATGGACACATAAGTTGTGTATGGGCTACATACATGTACTGTATGCCTTTCAGCCGTAGGATTTCAATGCATTAAAGATAGTTATTATCAGACCTAAGCTGTAGGGGTCAATAATGGATGTTGGGGCACTAGTACTTTGTAATGAAGATGGCAGGAACATTTTTGGGAAACCAGAAGGCCAGTTGGCTTTGTGATTCCTTGCCATATAATTTCCTAAACACTGTAGAGCAAGTGATTTCAATTTTTCCAAGAATTAAGTGAGAACCAGAAAAGATCAGAGATTTCAATCTCTTGTTTGTAACGCTCACTTGTGGGCATCAACCAATTAATTCACTGGTAAGGATTTTACAGTATAGAATTTTTATTCCAAAATGTTTCAATATCCAGAAAGAACAGTCTTCATATGTGATAGAGTGATAGACATAGAGATCTGAGCAAATGGACATTTTCTTGAACCAATTTTGAACTAGCAAATCAGCTCTGCCACCAACCATCCCTTTAATAATTGTTATCAATGAATGAGAGATACATGAGAACAAAGTCGTACTTTTGAGTTATTGTGTTCACAAAGTTACAGACTGTTGACTCCAAATGACCTTTGCACTTCACAAAATATAGGGATCTTGTACTCAATATGACGGACCCACAAACCGAGTACCCAGACACAGCATCCTGCTTTGTAACAATGCTGTAGATTTACCAAAAAGCCTGTGAGGGAGGAGCAAATTTTTCCCAGGAAGTGGCTACTGGACCTCATAACCTTAATTTCACCCAGGTTGGTTATGATTGCTGCATATCCCAGTACCCTTACTTCAGGTGTTAGTCTCTGCAGGATTGGAAGTTGTTTGTCATTGTTCTGCATACATATATTAACAGCAATGACCTGTACCTAAGATCTTCAGTGTGTCAATTGTTGTTATTTATATCCTGCAACCAACAGTTATAGCCCTACAGAGTGTAACCCTTTGTTAATGTGTCCATTTGCTGTGAGTTCAATTGTAAAGCATATTTGAACATTGACACATGACCTTTCTCATCTAGTCTTTCATATAATGGATACTTAACATTTCTAAAGGAAAATAATGTTGAATGAGATATCAGTTTTTGTGATGCTACAATTTTTGGTTGTAAACGTCGTCAATTTGATCTAAAATGGGATTCAAAATGGGGGAGTTAGCGGGAAACTTTCCATTGTACAAAAATCGCACATATATACACACGTTGAATGCAGTGTACCTCACATTGTACGCTCTGGACATTCCCACTCAATTTTGCATATTCGTAAATTACCCAAGGCACATCAAAGTCATCTAACAGTAGTCTCGGGCCTAGTAAGAATATGGCTAGGCTACCTCTACCACTAATATATGGAGTACAGAATTAACTCTACTTATGATTTTTCACAGAGCAATGACATGATAGCTGTGCACTAAATTGAGATTCAATTTTAATAGTGACACAGGTGATCATGCAGTCTTTAGACTAAGTTAGGGCTCACATTTTAATTATTGTCTGGTCCAGTTAACTAAATGAGGTAGGGCTCATAGGGAAAAGATTAATTTCAACCTCCATGTGGATATTTCTGTTTGAGTTGTTTTCTAAAACAAATAATTGCATAATTAAAGGGTGTGAAGACTCGCACAAAAAGAAACGTCTAATGCCGGTAATTTGACCTCGAATGAGGTGTAACAGAAGTTTTATACACCACCATCATGCGATCCCAGAAAACACACACACAGCTTGCTACCGTCGGTAATTTGACACTAGTGTATAGTCAGTACATACAGCTGCGGCCAATACCCATAGCACAGTATACAAACGTTACAGCAATGGACCTCTCATATCCAGCTAAAGATAACAATTAAGGTATCACGTTTCATTACTGTCTGCATTTTGTAGCGACACAAACAAAACGACACTTGCAAGCAACAGAAAGTTAACTTTTTCAGATGGCCGCACGCGGTTTGGGGCGAGTCTTCAATGCCTTTAAACAAGCAGCTGAATATCATCAATATCTTCTTTTTCAATGTGGACGTTACACACGCAAATGTGCCTAACCTGTACCTAAGTATAAGATAGTAACACTCGATTAGACTTGTGTAGCAGGTCTCACATTAACAATAGTGTGGTAACATGTTCAAGCCAAGTTGTTCCTAAATTACTGTTGGCTGTTTCCCTACACAGACAATTTACAACTCAGACACTCCTATAATGTTCGATGCTATCACAAAAATATACATATCGGCCAGCAGTAGTAAACACGATGACAGAACGATCGGATAATTAAGTGCATCCAAGCTCTACATAATGCCCCTTTGCCTTTCGACTTAGTTACAACATTAAATGTAGGCTAGGCTATTGCTAGGAACAGTCTTACCATTTTACGCTTTCTTTGGGGTGCATTTCCTTTACGTCGAACGTACAGTATGTATGGACATCCTACCGATTAATTATATTACTCATGTGAATATCATCTTTGTTCAAGAATAATTCTTACCAAGCAGCTTCTGTCATGTTTTGACGGCATCCTTCGTTTTGATCCTTCCCTTTCTTGTCGGTTTTGTAAATATTTGTTAATCACCCCGTCTAATGGTAACTAACAATAAAAATTTGGGCTAGCTTCGGTGTAATTCCCACAAAATTATCGCCATTTTCACGTTCGAGCTGCATCGTCTCGGCAATCAGCTGCTTTCAATTGGTAAGGTCACGGCTCAGTCTATTTTCAACGAGGGGGGAAGGATACATACATCTCGACTGAGTGTAAGGCAAATGAGGCAAACACATTTTTCTCCGCGTATAAATCCGATGGAAATGGAAAATTCCACAATCATGATTTTCTCACTTGACGTGTTCCTATTTTTTTTTCTGTGACGTTTTTTTGTTCGCTTTTACTTGTGTTTACAAATATTCTTCAGAATTATCGTGGAATTTGCAATAACTATCGAATTATAGATGGGCAAATTCAAAAGTTATTCCAAACTATTTGAAAACTGTAATTCACGATACGAAATACAAGAATACCATTCTAATAATGAAATACTGGGCCTCTTACATGTATAGAAGCGGTCTTTCTTAACTTTTTTTCCCTCTCCCAACGATATGTTCAATGTAGGATGCCTATTCTCGCATATTCTCGTGTAGGCATATCAATAAATTACAAACCGCCGATCATGGAAAAAAAAAATACAAATACTAACTGAAGCTTCATTTTCAATGTCACCACAAATTGATTGGGTTGTGAACTTGTGGTAGGACCGTAGGAGTAAGTTGAGAAGTAGCGTGAAAGACTGATCAGGATGATTCATAGCTGTGTTTGGTGAGTTTCATCTTTTCTATGAATATGATCAATTTTATAAATTTGCGTTTCGGACGTCCTAAGATATCTGTCTAGTAAGTTCTGACATCAGTCTGATCGAAAGCATCATATGTTGCTCATTATTTATACAGTGAACTCACTATTTCACTCACTATTTCAGCAGAGAGACAATACAAATCGTTATTTTAAGTTTGCATGTTAACAGCATGGTTCTATACGCATAAACTAAATGCAGTCTGTACTCATTACCATAGATGATATATCCCAGCAAATTAACTTCTATCACGTATCAAAGTTGACCATTTACATTTATGTGTGATGGGTTTGAACACATGTCCCCCTCCCCTCCCCCAAAATCCCACGCGATTCTGATCCCACTTAAAGAAGGCTCACATTTGAAATGCAACACTAAATCACCGACCTTTATCAAATTCACTTCTTTTGTTTATCTCATTTTCCAAGCATTCTTTATCCACACTTGAACACTTAATTATTGCATCTGTATTCCAATCAGAACCAATCCATGTAGTATTAATTCCTAATGAGACTAAAAATTGAAGCCAAAAAAAACAAAAATAGATACATACTTAAATAAATGAATGAATGGATAAACGGACGGACGGACGGACGGACGGACGGACGGACGGACGGACGGACGGACGGACGGACGGACGGACGGACGGACG
>KN894246.1:7632-18070 GCA_000934455.1 Apostichopus parvimensis
TTCAACTCATGAAATATTTGCACTATTGCACTCATAACCATTCATTATTTGTATACTGTTCTGTAGTCTACTGTATAGTATGTACTGTGCACGTCGCTATAATGAACCGTACTGTTCTCTACTGTTCTCTACTTAACAAAACTGTACTAGTATGCTACATAATCTACTGTACTGTACTTTACCGTACTGTACTGTATGTAAGTCTGTGGAAAGATGATTCAACATGACTATTTTTTATTTTTTTTATTTATAAGTGAAATAAACTAATTTTATCAGCTCTGAGCTACTCAGTTTTGAGCTGAATTCTTATGGATTGACTTCGCTCCTCACTTACCTGTCTCCCCACAACCTTAACACCTCGTTCTACCGTGCCTAGAATGTCCTGGTAATCTTTTAACACTGTGCGCCCTCTATGACCGGTCCCTCCGGTCAATGCCCTTCCTTCTTATTCTACCATTCAAAGTATCTACACATGATTTTGGAGTGGATTTTCTTCCTACGGTAAGTTTTGTGGTGATTATGACACTTTTAATATATATGTCAACAGCTTCTGCTAACAGCATTGCTGGAAGGCAATAATTGAGTATAATCTTTTTACACTATATGTTTTAAAGTGACTATGTAGTGAAACAGAAAATTGCTTGATTTGCCAAAATGGTTACAAAGTTCTAAACACTAAAAACACTATCTTTGAAGCAGTAGTTGGATACAGTAGTTTCAATTGGAATATCTGTATGCATACTGTAACTTCAATATTTTTGTGAAAATGTGTTTGTTATCAATTAACCCTTCACTGTGTGACAAGAGCCAAGGAAGGAAGCCCAAACTGACTGTTGGCAACGTGCATGCACAGAGCAACAGAGCTGATTACTTTTCAAAGTTCTCACGATAAAAAAAAAAAAAATAACACAACTGTAAACCATGGAAGCATCTGCAGACCTACAGATCTCTTGTTTGCTTTTCTTCTTCTTCTACTTCTTCTTCTTCTTCAGTAATTATACGTCACAGAAAACAGTTTGAAAACATTCGTGCATGTACAATTATCACACAGCATATTGCATAGCATATTTCTGTAATATTTATGTGTATCTTCTTAGTATCATAAAGACGTAGCTCTGCTTGAGAATTACTGAGGCTAACTTTGACCTGACCAGACGAAGGTCTCCCCTTACAGGCACTGTCTAACCTACTGAGGTCCTAGTTCCTACTTCTCCTCTCCCTATATTGTTATATATTAATATTTATATAAGTATATATATACCTTTGGTTGGTTGGGGTCTATCTTGGCGCAGAGCGCTCTATGTCCGGTGGACAGAGCGAATTATTGGTCAGAATATATATATATATATATATATACGAATCTAAACGTAATAGTAATTATAATATAAAATATTAATAATTTGCAATCCATCATTGTTGGCTTTGCAAGATCGGCGAGAGTGAATCCATAGTTTTCTCTTTTGGGAAACCAAACATTCTGAGCTCTGTACATTTTTCCAATCTTTCTGTAGTTCATTTTACTTAAATATATATATTTTGTTGACTGTTACCTGTAAACTGTACATACACAGTATATATGTACAGCTATATATATTAAATTACAGTCAAAGTTTCTAGAGTTTCAACTGTTTATGATCCATCGACCCATATCACTCTGGTGTTATCACCAAAAATGTGTTTGCTCTTCTACTCATTGGAATCCCGCTTTAATTATACAATTGAAAAAAAAAACCTGGTTGTTATCAGGGAAAATCCCCTATCTATACATTTACGATCAGCACACAGTTAGTAGTTATGCATTACAACCACAGTTTGCACCCAGACGACAAGTGAAGCTGCCAGTAGTCTGACCTCAGTCGTGTGCAATTCTCGGTGTGTGTGCATGTGTAGTTTACCTATGGTACTACCTCAAATGTTAGCTAATAAGAAGAAACATAATACATTTCATCCTAGAAAGAGATTTATAACAAAATATTTTAAAAAAAAGAAGAGAATTCTAGAACATTTTATAAAAACCATTTTAAAGAAGAAGTTACCAGAAGAAAAAAAAAAGATATAATTTCAAGAAGGAATTGCTGGAAAGAGTTTTGACTGTTTTGGTTGTTACATGTTGTTGTTGTTGCTGGATACAGGAATTATCTTGTCTGTTGTACTCATACTGTAGTTATAACTTGCAGTAAATGTTGGTGTATTGCCAGTTAAACCACAAGACAAATATTGGATATCGATTCTCTCCAAGGATACTGCTTTTGACCTTTTGATGTTAAAATGTAGTATCGAATCTTAAGGGATAATCCCCTCGTCTTATTACTTTTGATGGTCATTTCCTTATTTAAGTCCTTGGTTGGTACATCAGCTGTGAAGATATATAGTGTGTTTGTGTACATGTATGTGTCTTCTATTTCCAAGGATCGTCCAGACACTGGTGGTTATAGGTGGAACCTGTTTTCAATGTGTGAATGGAACTCATTTCAAAGGTATGTTTAATGTATACTGTAGAAATGTAGTTAATTGAAATGTCATATTAAGTTGGCAATTCTTAAAAGCTGGCTCATATTTTACAAAAATATTTTCTCTGAGCTTCTGCATCCCCCCACACCCCCCGGTCCCCTTCCCTAAGACACAGAAAGTGTTAAAATAAGAATTTTCACTTTAAAAATTTTGCAAGTGATGGGGACATGCATGTAAATGGGGATTACCATAAAATTTGTGTTGGAACTTAAACCTGCTTGACCATTAATTTACTTTCTAGCATATTTAGAAGCAATTTATTGATTTATTGATTACCTAATTAATCATAGTAAATGTGTTATTAGGGGGTGGGGAAGACATTGCCGATTACAGTTAAAGATTTTGTGTTAGACTTTCATATTTGTGTCAAACTTTGTAGAAAAGAAAAGCATATGTGACTGTGTACATATAAACCAAAACATATAAAAGATCAAATTTACATGTACGCTTGCATTTTGGTTATATTGTGTCCAATTTGCATATTAGTAAGGATAATTTATCAGGTATTTCATAAAACGTCTGTGAAATATTTACCATAGTAAAATCAAATTATGGATTAGTTAAAATTTTTGTCTTTTTGTATGAGATGTCACATACCACCAGCCTTATCAAATTAGATCTAACTATTATATGTAAACTATATATAGCTATAGTAGGAGGGGTGGGGGGGGGTAGTGGCGTCTGAGAGGGGACAGGGGTTAACTTGGCTTAAACATGTTTTTCTACAGCTTTACAATATGGTACAGTGTAGTTACTGTTTAGTTACAAGAGACAGTATATAGTAGTACAGTGAAAAATAATAATGTTATAAGGTAAAACAGTTTTTTTCCAGTTTTAAAATTGGGGTGAAAAGCTGTGAAAGGAGGTACCCTGTGAGGTTTGTCTAATAGAGTGTGCTCCCAAGTATATCGAAATATATAAGAAAGGAAAAAAGGTAAAAGAAAAACAAACAAACAAACACTATTCCGCCCATAATGTAGACATGATGAGCCAACAGTAGGGTCGAGAGGGACACCTCCCTCAAACAGCAGGGTCTAGAGGGACACCTCCCTCAACAGCAGGGTCGAGAGGGACCCCTCCCTCATTGTACACCTGACAAAACATTGATCTAGAATCAGTGAGCTGTATATGTACCTCATTCTGCATTCAGTTGCTTACGTAATGTCAGATGATATTGTGCCCAATCGTGACATCACTCACGTAGTGCTTCTGAAGTTACACTCAAGGAAACTGGATGGTCGATTCGAAATAGAATTGGTTTTTATCCTAGAGATCAATACAGTGACTTCGGTCTGTGACTCTATCAGGAAAATTCCTGGTAAACGACTTGACCTGGCCGCAAGAGAATCCGGTGTTCTATTTAGTGTCAGTAATTACTCTTAAAGGATTAATTTAGGCCCAAATAAAGTTTAGATATATTTGTAGACTGTCATTCATTAGAAAGACTGCTGAAAGTTTGTATATAAAATACATATGCCTACTTCTTGTAATATTTGTGATATTTATGACTCTTTTAAACAATTGAGGTTCATCAATTGAAATGGCTGGACTCTTTAAAGGCATTGAAGACTCGCCCCAAACCGCGTGCGGCCATCTGAAAAAGTTAACTTTCTGTTGCTTGCAAGTGACGTTTTGTTCGTGTCGCTACAAAATGCAGACAGTAATGAAACGTGATACCTTGTTATATTTAGCTGGACCTGAGATGTCCATCGCTGTATCGTTTGTATACTGTGTACTGGTATTGACCCCAGCTGTATAAACTGACTGTACCCTAGTGTCTAATTACCGACGGTAGCAAGCTGTGTGTGTATTTTCTGGGATGGATGGTGGTGTTTAGCACTTCTGTTACACCTCATTCGAAACTAGGTCAGATTACCGGCATCAGACGTTTCTTTTTGCGCAAGTCTTCACACCCTTTAAGTAACAGGTTTGCAATGTATTGCCGAATTGCCCAGGATAAGTGAATAGTGTTGAATGCCATTCAGTGATGCTATGTTGCTCATACCAAGATAACAGAACAAGGTTTTGTTGAGGAATTTAGAATTTTTAAACAATGGATAAAGATTATCATTAAGGATTCCACCGTGGAGCCCACTGGCATCATCAATTTAGCCTTAAACGAGCAATCCAGATATAGAGTCGAATACTTTAAATACCCAAATTTATAGAAACATTCCTATCACTAATATTTTTATTTCTCTCGGAGTCCAGACTAAAATTCTACTTTACAAAAATCATCCATTAAAGTAAAAGTACAGATCAATTTTCCATTTTCCCCTCTTTTTCTCAAATTTTTGTCTCATTCTAGCCAAATCATTTAACATTGATATGTCCCTTAATCTGAACATAGCCATCATCAAGTTGTAACATTTTAATCCAGCATGCACAAAATATTTTGACTCCCACAAATTTCATGAAATATGCTCTATTGTTTGTTTTCTTTTAGCAAACCTTTGGAAGTGTTCCCCTAAAAGTTGATAAATCATCATGATGTGATATTGGGTTGCAGTAAGCAGTACAGAAATAGATGATCATTTCAGAGCTACTAATAATACCCTTCCTTTATCGATTGAGTATAAAGATAAAAGATAGTGGCAAAGTGCTATTGAAACAAGGACTTAAAATGGTTGTAGTTAGCACTTCAGTACAAACCGAGTAACAATCAATTTGCTACGCCTTATTTATTTTATTACGTAGGGGTTTTCCGCTTTGCTCTCTGTAGGTACAAGTGCCAACTTGTACACTAGCAATATTACTGTTTTATCATGAAATTCCCAGCAATCTGTGAGCCAGCGCCTTTCTTTATTGTACAACTTCACAGAAACTATTTACCTATTTGATTTCCATGTTTAAGGGTGTAGGGAATTTTTGTTTTATTTTTGTCTTAAATTTGGAATTAGACATTTTAGAAACTTTCCTTGTTATTGTTCAGTTCTGCATATGAAATTGTAAATATGAGGTTGTTATTTGTAGTCTTATTGTGAAATTCTTTATAATTTTGACATGGACTACAATTCCAGTTTAAAGTTACCTAGAATAACGGGTTGGGACGACCTTTTGCAAAGATTGAACCTGATCTCAATTCTGCCGCAGTAATCTCTTGTATTTGAGCGGGGCTCAACAGTCAGACCTGAGTGTTTTCAAATTAAAGGGAGTGAAGACTCGCGCACAAGAAACGTCTCATTCCAGTAATCTGACCTAGTTTCGAATGAGGTGTAACAGAAGTGTTAGACACCACCATCGATCCCAGAAAATACGCACACAGCTTGCTACCTTCGTTAATTAGACACTAGCGTACAGTCAGTACATACAGCTGTGGTCAATACCCACAGCACAGTGTACATAGCAGCGATGGACATCTCAGGTCTAGATAAAAGATAACAAGGTATCACGTTTCATTACTGTCTGCATTTTGTAGCGACAAGAAGAAAACTTCACTTGCAAGCAACGGATAGTTTACTTTTTCAGAGCATGGCACGCTGTTTGGGGCGAGTCTTCAATGCCTTTAAGCTGGTTTGAAACACCCTCTAATAGTGTACAGTATTAAATGTGCCCTTCTGCACTGTTTTTGCACATGATGCACTTTATTCTATTCAGATGTTTTTGCCGTTTCACTAGGGATGTTGTGAAAGTGAATAACACTATACTGTACTGTTGAGTCAAGTGCAGTTAAGTGCGGATACACACACCTTCACTCATACTTCCCATTCAGATATGTCATTGTTTTCTATGTCAAATATATTAGACATTTGCATCAGTGGCGTAGCCAGCATTCTATTGTTAGGGGGGCAAGATTTTTCTTAAGGGGGGGGCAACCCTGTGATGGTTGATGGTAGGAATTTAGCTCCAGTCATGAAGTATGTAACTGACAGATAACATCAAAGAAATTGTACACATCCGGATCACCAAGGGATACCATGAATAACTTAGCTACTCTAATTCACTACATGCCCAGATTTCCACACAAAAAAGTTTCACTAGGCCTATAGGGCCTATACGTGCAGTGAAAATTCTCCACGAGTGGCATCATTGGTTGCTGAAAATGCACATGGGTTGCTAGCGCTAGTTTGTAATGGTTACACAACCGGCCAAATTATTGGCGCTTATTCTGTAGGACGGTAGTGATCAACGGTCTCCGTATGTGGGTATGATGAAGGCCCAAAATGTGTAATATCTCGGTCTGATTACCAAGTTCTGACCTTATATGAAGTATGAACATGAGCTCTGAGGTATGAATACTTGTGATTAGAACTCTAAAAAATGTAAAAAAGAAGTATTTTGAATACATCACTGGATTTTATTTGGGGGGGCAAGACTGTAACACAGCAAATGTGGAGGGGGGGGGCATTGCCCCCTCTGGCTACGCCACTGATTTGCATGTCTTCAAGTGCTGTATGTAGGATATTCATCTTGTATAAAAAAAGAAAGAAAAAAAAAGTTTTAATAAGTAAGTAAGTAAGTAAAACTTTATTTCATCCCAAGAGGGAAATTACAAGCTCGCATATGTACATATAAGACATACAAGATGATAAAGGGTAAAAAGACATAAGAATGGCAAACATAAGAGTTCAGAGAATTAAAGTATAAAAGTTTAAAGGCGTGATGATTAATGGGGTGTTATGGATGAACTTCATAGTCCTGATCAATAGTTTCCTTAAAGGTCATTTTATGTGCCATTGTTTGAAAGTAAGAAAAATATTTCAGGATGCAAGGACCCTCTACCCCAAGTTGTTCACTATTATTATTGAACAGTGGAATGGTTGGTATGTTCAACAATAGAAGGTCAAAGGTCAATCCAGTAGGGTTTATTGGACTTCTTTTGGACAATGAGCGCAAGAACCCTATTGTACTGGGTGGAGTTAATTTGACATCATTTGGGGTCAGCAGAGGTCCACATGTCAAAATATCAAATGGATATCATGATCGGTTAACTATTAAAAAGTGCAAAGTCAGCTCTTTGTTGTTACAGTGAGCATGCAAAATAAATTGCAAACAACTAACAGTGTCTTTCTTTCAGCGTTGTGGTATAATGTCACACGATTCCGTCATCAAACCATGTAAGCACTTACTCTGTTTAGATTTATACTGCTCTCAATCTGCAGTATTAACTTAAGCCAGGGATATTAACTACTCTTGTGCTGCATATGTAATGTATTTAAAGGCAAGTAACTGCTGGGAGGGGTTTCCCTCTGGTTAAGAATTTATCCTGGTTCTCCCTTAGACAGCTATATGAGAGCGTGGTGGCCAATTGGCTAAGGCGTCGGACTCGTGATCCAAGGATTGCTGGTTCGATTCCTGCCTAGCTCATTACGTTGTGTCCTTGGGCAAGATGCTTTATCTCACTTGCCTCTCTCCACCCAGGGGTTAAATGGGTACCTGTGAGGTAACTTGTCATTGGGCGCAGTATATAACTGCTGCCGACTGGAGGGATTGTGTCTGGGACAGGTTATCATTGACCAGGGTTAATATAACGGTATAAACGGTATAACGCGCTATATAAAAAGCAAATATTAAAGCAAATATTATTATTATTATATGCCTTACATTATGGTTGTCCAAACAGCAGATTTGGTTGCCCCAAATATGCAGCAAAATATTTAAGCCTTGACCGAGATGTCCACTGTAGGGGAGATGTGTCAGTTGGTGAATAGAACACCAACTTTGGGAGTGACACCACTTATTCTTTTTTACCTATCTGGAGGTATTTAAATTACAATTTGATGTAAACAATTCATTGAAATTGAAGTTGAACTTGACAACTCAGAGGCAAGAGTGGTCTGTAAATGGATGAGATTTGTCTATGTGAACCTGATGTTTTCACTTTAGCATGTTACCATGGTTACTCACAAGTTCCTAACTAGCTTTGAGTCTTACATGCAGTAGCCTACATAGTGAATGAAATGAAGAATGATAGGTATGTGGTTGTTTGTGATAAATGTCATAAAAGTGTAGGCTAGGTCAGTAATTTAGTAATAAAGACTGGTACAGTCATTGTAGGGACCAGAATCTTCTTTCAGTAGATGCTCGAAAAATTCTCAGCATATTGCCCGAATTTTGTCCCCAAAATTTTGAAAAACACACTGCAAATTATTCTTCTTTCAGTAGGTGCCTGAAAAATTCTCAGCATATTCCTGAATTTTCACCCCAAAATTTGGTTGGGGGGGCTGTAGCCCCCCAGCCCCACCGCCTCCTACGACTATGCCCACAATACAAATGATTGTGTATCACCTACATACATGTTTAATATAACTCTTCATCAAGATATGTTAGCCATCAAGAATCTATGGAATGGTCTGTGTACTGAATGTGCGAGTGTTTTTTATTAAAGTTCGTTGTGGTTTATCTGCTACAGTGTATGGCACCAGAAAATAAATAATTAGGCTCACTTACAAACTAGGACCAGTAGTATTTGATGTGGGAAGATATTAAATAGTATACATATATTGCCATTTGAAAGCACACATGTGTTGTGTGCTTGTATGTACAGTATGACTGAGCTTCATCAACAGTAGCTACAGTACCAGCTTCAAATTGAATAGGCTAGCGATGCTGGGGCATATATTTTTTTTCATTTGGGGAACATTCAGGCATAAGCTTTTTTCCGCGAATTCGTGGAATATCCGTGATTACTTTCTACCTCGGGGACAAAAACTATTATCCTAACACACTGTAGCATACGCAAACTGGAGCCTATACCGCAATTTTTGCAAAATTCTGTGATTTTTTTTTTACTCCAGGCTCATCACTGAACATTCTTTTACAAGGTACAGAGCAGTACTTATGTTTACCCCCCTCCATCCTAGCTATATACCAGCCAACGTTATCAGACCCTTCATCTTGCTGGTAATCCATGTTAAATCCTAGTACGATGCCGGAAAACATGTGTCGAATTATTTACAAAATGATTGAGCATGATTTACTCAGTTGTACATGTATGCATTTTTTGTAAAGTACCTTTATAATTGTGCATTGCCACCAGAAAAGTAGATTTGACAAGGTTAAGTTTAGTAAACACCCTCTATCATTTTAGTATACGTTGCAACAAAAAACCTATCGTAGTATAAAATATCAACGTCCATGGGATTAAATGTTACCTTTTGACATAATTTCTCAACAGTTTTGTTGAACACTCAGTTACACAAATGATCTGCATTTGTTAATGATATGGTACAGAAAAACAAACAGACAAACTGCTACTAAACAGTTTGGAAAGTTTCTTGCTACGTGGTAGGATAGTGAAATGTAGGGTCAGTGGGGGAGATAGGGGTATTGGTCAGGGGGGCGATAGTGGTCTGTAGGGGCGCTCTCGACACTATCTAAGCGGAGCGCCACCACAGGTTGGCGCGGAGCGTACAGAAATTTTTGAGTAAAGATACTCCCTAGATCGCCGGAAATGACCCTTTCCGGGCCTTGCTAATTTGCAGATAAACGAAGAATAAATAGGTGTCATCGCCATTTTGTCATAAAATTACACCAACGAAATGTGACAAATGTCAATAGGTATTTAAGAGCGCAATAAAAAAGTCAATAATCGCGAATAAGTAAAAAGTGGTAAAAAGCTGAAAAGGGCGCCAGCAGTCCATTTGAGTCCGTCAGGGGGGGGCATCCGCCCCCTCTGACTGTATGGACGCTCCCCCACTGTGTAGGGTCATATTGACTGGTCAGGAGGATTGGCTAAAGGATGTACAGTCCTACAAAGGTTACCAGTGCCCTCTATACAGGTAAGAAAGAGGGTGCTTTTCTTCTCGGTAGGCGACAGGTGAGCTCATTGTTCGTAAACAAATTCAGATGATTGTCCGTAAAACTATACCAACTGTGTATTGATCCTTCCAATCCATCTAATCCCCTTACAGACATGAGGTGACAGGAGACAGGATCTAGGATGAATCCTCACAGTTTTGAGACATACGAGGGCCAGTCTCGACTG
>KN894248.1:0-11763 GCA_000934455.1 Apostichopus parvimensis
GACTGCAGAAGCACATAAAGATTGTGCCATGCAGACTACAGGGACACTGTTACTCACCTCACCGTCCTACGACACAGTGCCGTAATGTTAAAATCAAAATAGAAGACTCCAGGTAAAATCAAAATAGACGCCAGTAAAATCAAAAAAATCTCTGAAAAGTATTAAATTTAAAGGAAAGTCGAGTATCTCTCCTTTGCACCATTCTTTTCCTTTTTTATTCCAGGATTTTCCGATACGAAGGAAGTTATTTTGATCAGCTTGTGAGTTTTCCAACTTCAGGAGCTTGTGACACCATCAGCTTCACCTACGAGGGCTTTGTGTACCTTGTGATCGGCCAGTATATTGATAACGATGGCAACTATGATGTGGGATCTCCTGTCTACCTCTTTGATAGTGGTGGGTTCCCCCCCACCCCTTGCATGGAGACACCTAGCTAGATTTGATAATATTTGATTTTTATATAGCGCTTTATACCAGTGATAGGTCTCAAAGCGCTTTACAGACGTTATATTACCCCTGGTCAAAGATAACCTGTCCCAGAGACAATCCCTCCAGTCGGCAGCAGTTAAATACTGCGCCCAATGACAAGTTACCTCACAGGTACCATTTAACCCCTGGGTGGAGAGAGGCAATTGAGATAAAGCATCTTGCCCAAGGACACAACGTAATGAACTAGGCAGGAATCCAACCAGCAATCCTTGGATCACGAGTTCGACGCCTTAGCCAATAGGCCACCATGCTCTCGATTTAGCATTAATCAATGGAAATAATAGTATCCTGTAGGTTACAAATAGGATACAAGCCTTGCTACTTCAGGGCAAAATATACCCGGTTATAGCATGTAACCAAATGCTGCCAGAGATATCATCAATACTTTTACCCATCAAGACTTCATGTTCTTATTAGTTGTAACTATGGTAACCTCAACTAGAGGTCAGTGGTTGGGAAAACTGATTGAACTACAGATGAATCATACATGAGAAGTAAGAATAAATGTCATGACGATATGAAATTTTTGTAGGATGGACGCAATTTCACGTAGGGTCTTCTTATCTTCCTGTGAACTTTGACCTTTAATATATCAATATAAAAAAAAGATGGGGCCCACGGAAATGTTATGATAAGATCTGTGGTAAAATATGAATATTTGGTGTTACTGTTAACTTAATATTTAAAGTTTAACAAAAAGCAATATTGGAATATTTTGACAAAATTTCTTCCCCTTTAATCGACTGAACATTATAACTATAAGGTTTTTTTTTTCCATAAATTTCTTCTCAGTCTTTACTTCTTTGTTTTTGTTTTGCTGTTTCAGAAAACGAAGAATTACTTTTGATTCAGATCATCCAGACATCTGCAGTGATTGATTTAGAATACTTTCAAATCGGTTTTGAAATTTACCTCGCAGTCGCTTGCCAAAGAGATAGCGTCACTGGCTCTTATGACACAAACTCTTACATTTTCTGGTGGTCAGGTGAGTCTTGCACTGTCATAGAAACAACTTCGTATCAATATTGCTAATCACTTATACTTACAAATCCTCAATCGAGTTTGGGGAATTTATGATGACCTTGCTCGCACCCTGCCCACATGCTTAAATCCCTGACGAAGTATTGCTTGTGCTAGAGAAATTTTTTTTTGGGGGGGCAGAATTGGGCATGGATTGAACACTATTTATACATTTTTCATTTCTAATAGGTTGAGAGCTCTCGAATGCCCGAACTGTAATAAACCAAAAAAAAGGTATATTTTTATAATTTCAGAGCATCTCTGAAACTATGATAAAACAAAGATCTTATGCCTTTATTAGCCTTTATTACATTTACTGTAAATGAATGTTATTTGTTCCCGACTCTGTGAACAGGTAGTCAATTTATCAGGTACCAATCCATCCCGTCGTACGGGGCACGGATGTGGCACTATCAGTTACTGGAGGGAGAAGATAGTTTACTCTTCCTAACAGAAAAGCAGGTATTTGTTTATACATTAATTGTCAACAGAAAGAAATTATACGTAGAGGTTTTCAACCTACATTTTGCCAGGTGTATCAGTTTCTTGCGTGACGTTAATGCTTTTTAAGATATGCTACAAAAATGGACTTAGCAAAGAATTTCATAACAGATAGCAAAATATCATTTCAATTTAGCGTTAAGTTTAAAAAAAAAATTACTGGTGATAATTACTGATGAAAATTAGAACTGTATTGAAGAGAGAAATATTCCAGACTTGCTAGTTGAAAACACCTCAATATTTTGCCCCTAACTCCAGCTATTGTTGATTGAATGTAACCTATTTTGACTGGCTATGAAAACTTCAACTATTAACTCCAGAAAGTTGGATCAAAGTAGTGGTTCTGTGAAGATGTCATCTGGACAAAAGCTCTTCAAAAGCTTTACTTAGATTTTTATAACCTTGTTGATTTGTCCTGGAAACCTGATACCTTTGGAATGTTTGCTTAGCTTTTTTTACTTGTAGAAATATTCTTTTTTCCCCTTCTTAGTATAAAGGCATTTTCAGACAAATTGCCATGACAACATCAAGCATTCTACTGTTGCCAGATGCATTCACACAAAATATCACCAAATTTAAAACCTTAACATAAAAAATGCTATGAGCATGTGCTCTCATTTATTCACAGTATCCTGAAGTAGTCCGAGTTTTTGAGTTCGATGATGACAATGATTGGGTGGAAACTCATGTACTCTTTGAGGCAACCGATGGTGACAAAACTACCGTTGCCATGGAAACATTTCCAATCGATGATGTCATTTATCTGGCTTTATCAAGAAATTTGACAGCCAGCGATGACTTCAACACCTACCAGTCAAATTTTTTCAGTTTTATTGAAGGTCCAAAAGGTGAGTTTATTGTCGAAGATGTTCATCTGCCGGGGGTGGGGGGGGGGAGGGGTGGGGTGAAGCCCGGAATGGGGCGACACAAGTGATAAGACTTGTAGATAAAAAGAAACACAACTTACCCTGTAATGATTCTTGCACAAGAAAAATCTTAAGGCCCTATCAACGTAACTGTTTTAGCTGTGAAACTTGCCAGTTTCTACAGTGGGTGAAAGTGTGTGATACTGACAAACTAACATAAATATGGCAAATTGAAGAATTGAGAAGATTTTTAGTAGAGGGGAACACAGTGTGTTTAATTATGATTATTGCTTGATGTACCTATCCACATAAAATGAATTTATTACCGATAGTGCTTTACCTCGGGGCCGGAGCCTGTTCACTACGTGTATCAAACTTGGATTTTGATTTACATTTAAATCTCAGACCTGTTATTACCATGTTACTACGGAGCGTTTACAAGTTAACGTTTCTTGATTCTGCTTCAGCGTGATATATATATATATATTTTTTTTGTCGCCTATTTCTAATATGCGGAAGACTAATGCGGCCATGGCCAAAAAAAAAAACACGGATATATATATAGAAGAAAAAAAATTATAACGAAAAACAATATATTTAAAACGAGAAATAGGTAAGAAATTTGTTATGTAGGCCTCAGACTCAATATGCTGTTCAACACTGCAAGGCCTAAAAGTTTGTTTTAAAAATTTGTTTTTCGTTTCAAAAAGTGTTGTTTTTCGTATTAAAAATTTGGTTTTTTTTGTTTAAAAAGTTTTGTTTTTCGTAGTAAAAATTTTGTTTTTCGTAGTAAATATTTTGTCGTGTATATATCCGTGTTTTTTGTTGTTGTCATGGCCGCATTAGTCTTCCGTACTAACACCATATAAATGAATCTAAGAGATATTTTTGAACTGTTTTGATGCTATTGTTGATCTCTCATAGTATTGGTATTAAACATGGTGGCTCTCTTTTTCAGAGGTAACTGTGGTCCCTATCGACGCTATAATCGAATGTCACGACTACATTGAAACCCACTGGAACAAAAGTACGAGGGCAATGCAGGATGTCTACGCGACGCTTAACGAAACTTTCAAAGAGTATGGTGATCAGGAATTTGTTGGACCTCTTGCTCTTAGCGGTGAGTCTCCCGGTTATATCTATTGAAGGAACATCCAGTAATCATGGTGTACACTGGGTGCATCAGCAACATCACCTTTGCAATGTTTAAATGCTTTTCTTTGTATCTTGCAACAGGTGATCTCTCAGTTCTGAATATTTTTACGGTGGTGAATTTGACGGTGGAGGGTGACCACGACTTTAACATAGATCCAACATTCATCGATCAAGTAGAAAAGAACTATGAGAATTTACTTGACCTCAGGTCATGGTTTCCCAATCTGGTATCCTTGACTGGTGATCATGTGATTCAAGGTAAAATTTATGCGACAGTTTTATATTTTGTTTTATGTGTGCATGTTATCACTCCCAGTAGGTATCACACTATTATTGGTAATAACAACACCTTGTCTACTTACAGTGTTATGATTACTCCCATTAGGGTTACACAGTCTTCCAGAGTACATTGATGTCAAAAGCACCATTATTGGTCATAACAACACCATGTCTACTTACAGTGTAATGATTATTCCCATTAGGTATCACAGTCTCCCAGAGTACATTGATGTCAAAAGCACCATTATTGGTAATAACAACACCATGTCTTCTAACAGTGCAATGATTACTCCCATTAGGTTACACAGTCTTCCAGAGTACATGGATGTCAAAAGCACCATTATTGGTCATAACAACACCTTGTCTACTTACAGTGCAATGATTACTCCCATTAGGTTACACAGTCTTTTAGAGTGCTGATGATGTCACAAACACCATTGTACGTAACACCAGCACCTTATATATTTGATGGTGTATCTTCTCTCTTCAATCTTCTCTCCAAAGGTTTGACAGTCTTCCAGAGTGCTGTAGATGTCACAGACACCACCATCGGCAACATCAGCACCATTTATTTTGGTGGTGCGGATCTGGACGTCTGTGTCTCAGTCTTACCAGACGGTTACACCGTTGATGATATTTCTAGCTGTGAGGGTTTGATAGATGTGGAAGGTATAGGGGCTAATGCTCTGTCCCTCGATGGTGATCAAACTATTGATAGTCATGTGGTCTTTGCGGAAAACGTGACAGTCCATGGAAACGTGACAGTCGACGAGAAAATAAATGATCTTGACGTACCAGGTGAGATATCCAGTATTTATGTGTTACATATCTATAGTTGTGTGAAGAAACAGTGGTTTCTGTATTAAGTCTTAAGAGAGTCATAAAACCCATGTACATGTGCATGTAGTGGATTGGCTAAGCATATGGGCATGGTAACTTTGTGATGCCACCTCGTCAGTGTACTACAATACATCAGTTATTTATCCCGATATTTCAGACTGTTTTGTTATTTATAAAATAGGCTCAGGACATGGCAATACATTTCTGCCTTCCATTCAGTATGGTATGGTATAGTATTGTATGGTATGCTATGGTATGGTATGGTATTGTATGGTATGTTATGGTATATGGTATGGTATTGTATGCTATGGTATGGTATAGGTAGTCTCAATTTAAATAAAGTATGATGCTATAAAACAAGCAAAAATAAAGACATAGGTCCAACTCTCATCTTGAGAGGACTTCCATTGCAGAATTTTCAAAAGTTTGAGAAGCTGTTCATTAATGGAATATGAAGTAGAATGTGCAATATTTTTTTATGTCACACCTGTACAATACTGTACATCAAATTGTCTTTGTTGTCAAATGTTGTTGACCCTTGCAATTGGACCCCATCACAATTGAAATCAAAATTATGTTTCATTTTGATGAAGTCGCTTTATCATACCATGGCAATGTAAACTAACATTCCATCACACATTCTAACTAGTTTCCAAGGTTGTACAAATCATTTCAGTGTATACGAAAAGATAGTTTCTGGTGTCGGCAATTTACGGTATGACAACTCACAGATTATTAGTGATTTTGTAACACAATCAATTTTTAACATTGTGAACATTTTCCATATATTTCGTTCATGTAGATGACCTTCTGCTGACCTTTGGTGATCAAGTCGTGGAAGGTCTCATAACCTTTGACAGTAATGTTACATTCCAATCCAATGCTTGGGTCAAAGGTAAAGTCAACAACTTGAATCTAACTTCTGATGTCGTGACGACCTCTGAACCTAGCAGCATCGGAGGATTCAAGACGTTTAAAAGCGATGTAAAACTGGAAGATGAGACCAGGGTGCATGACAGTAAAACAGTGGACCAGGTAAATATGGAGACAAGAAAGTCATAGAGAGTCATCAACATATATGTGCAAATGTCTTTACTACGACTGCTATGAAATTGTTGTTTTTTTCCAATTTATTTTAAGAGTACTATAATTTTTTTTTAAAAACGAAATATTTACGAAAGACATTCTTTTGAAATGCTTTTCCTACAGGTTGATCTATCAGAATTTAAAACCATGGTTGTCTTACTAGATGAACTGAACTATATCCATGGCAACCTTACATTTTTAAATGAAACGGTCATTGAGGGAGATGTGAATCTAGCCAATGAGAAGATTAATAATGTCAACGTAACTCTACTAGCAGAGCAAGCTGTCGTCCAATTAACAACTCAAACTATTACAGGTATTTTATTTCTTTCAATATTAATATGTAGTGTACATATTGTGAACTGTTTTTCATGTGTAAAATTGATTTAGACCGATACTAACTCTCCTTCATAGAACAAAGGATTGGTATCGAAACGATACACTATAAAATGAACCAACATTGAATGTAGTATAGATGGTGGCCAGTTTAAGATGTAGTTGGACCGATTAAAGATCCCAATTTATTGCCAGAGGAAGGCAGACAGTGCATAAATTAATTTTGCTGAATTTTTGGAGCCTCTGACTAAGCTGGGTTGGAGGGTTTGGTGAAAAATTACCTTTAACGATACTCTGTGAATAGATCATTGTTTAAGTGAAACCTTTTGACTTTTGTTCTTCTTATAGCCTTTCTAAGCCCCATTCTACCCCTATCCACCTGCCTCAAGATTGCAGTACTTAGATTTCAAATCGCAATAAATTAAAAACCTTAATCATGGTCATGCAATGTTGCATCAGTTTTTAGCATTAACAGCTTCTTGTAGAAGACATAGGGTCCTGCAGATGTAACAGTCAATTATCCGAATGGATGGGTATCTGTGAATTGTGCATGGCATTTCTGTCATAACGACAATTAAGACATCTTGCAGTGTTATGTATGCAATGTTTACCACCCTCACCTCACCTCACCTCCACCCTTCCTACCCACCCAACCTCTTGACCTCTTATCTATTCATTGGTCCAATGGAAAATTACTCTCTCAAGTTGTTATAGCCTCTATTCTGTCATATAAGAACAACACGTCATACAGTGTTATGTATGCAAAGATTTATTTAATACAGCTCTCAATGTGTATCTCACACCGGTCATATTACATCTACCACCCTCATCTTCCCCCATCCTCCCCATCCCTTGACCCCCTCTATTCATTGACCCCCTCTATTCATTGACCCCCTCTATTCATTGACCCAATTATTTTCTCTTATGATTGTGTAAGTTATTCATATAAATCCTCCTTTAACATTTTTGTTGTTGGTAGGTATAAAATATCTTTATGGTGACCTTGTTGCTGAGGGTGATGTCAATGTGGATGGTGAAGTGAATGGAATAAATCTTCCCTTTGAAGTGGTTCCCTTGGCAACAGACCAGATTGTCAGTACACCTATCAAGGTGGACAACCTCACCTGCGATGCATCCATAGAAGTGGATGGCACTGTTAATGGTCTTGATATATCTGAAGATATACTCCTAATATCTACCAACCAGACCATCTCTGGTAAGGGCTAGTATTCTATGTACAGACAATTTATAGCCATTTACTCCAATAGATCATTGGTCAGACTGCCTATTGAAATCTGAAAGGTGGAATCACCCCATCAATATTTTTAGATACTCTTTAAGTAAACAACTGCTCAGAAGGTTTTGGTTTTGTTTTGGGAGACCTGCTGATTTATAAATGGCAGTAAGTTAGATGATCATCTGTAATTGATTTAAATTTGTCATCAATTAACAAGTCAACCGATCAATCATGCAATCAATGCTGAGGTGAGGTCCACACTTTTGAAAATATTTTTGAAAATATTTACTTAAAGAAATGAGCAATACAGTCAATCTCTGTCTAAATCTATGTCCTGAAATGCTGCTTTAATGCAGAGTAATTTATGTTTCTGAGAGGTGCATCATTTGCTGTATTTGTTTAATTTTTGTTTTATCTCATAAAAATGGATGTTTAGGTACAGAAGGTTGCTGGTTATGAATGGTTTATATCTCTAGTAAACCTTCTATTCAGATTTGAGCAAATTCCAGAGAATAATTTAATTTAGCCAAATTAATACACAAACGTGACGTAACATCATTTATAGACAAAATACTGATTGTTTTCATTATAACCTGGAATATTCCCAATGTATCTGTTCTACTGTTACTCTTAATGTGTTAATATTTATTTTAGTCAAATCAAACTTTAAAACTATTGTTCATAATCATACTCAAAACTTAAAAAACAGTTATTCCAAAATTTCTCCATTGGCTGCTCAATTACATTTCACAAGTTTCATGTGTTCATGCAAGAAGTCAACTACAAACTTTTATTTCTGTTTTTGCCTCAAGTAAGACATTGCTTACCCAAAGAACAGCACATCCATGTTTCAAATCTGCTATCTCTTTATATTGAACAATACAGGAAAGATATTAGTGGTCCTCATTTTTTTACTCCCATAAAATGAAAATATTTCAGTCACTCCTTGAGCTGTATTAGACTTGATAAAGAAAATGTAATATCTTTCCCTGGTATGGTGTTACTTCAAAATAAACACCCAATTATGTTTCATCTTATCAAGGGAGGGTTAACTTCACACAGACTGTGACTATGGATGAAAGTAACATCCTTTTCCCATCTGGCGTAAAGATAGACTCTGTGGATGTCAGTGAACTAGACCTCAGCACGGTCAAATTGACTGGGCCACAGACATTTGCAGGCAAGATAACGTTTGCTGAAACAGTAAAAGGTAAGTAAAAATTATCGCTTCTTTGGCAGCATTTCTCATCTTTCCTACTTACATGAATTTGACAGATTTATACCACAAAAGTTTTGTTTTTAATTGTATAGGGTTCAAATCTTTCTCACACAGTTCGAGACGGAGCTAGAAATGTACAGTGAATTAACGATTGTGGTTTATCGGACTTGGAACATGGACCGTAAAAATTTTTAGATATTTTATAACATTTTATTTGGATATTTTATAACTTGAGAGCCTCACGTATATATTTTACCAATGACTGAAGTCTTCTCCTTTATTCCTTCAGCTTCTGACGACATCGTTGTTGACGGTTTGATCAATGGAATAAATGTCTCTGCTCTGAACGACGTAGCGTTGTCAAAGTCCAAATCCCAGGTTATACCAGACGATCTGTCCATAGCTGGTAATATAGCAATAAATTCGGCCTTAATCGTTAATGGAACTATGGACAACCTTACAACAGCTGATTTCATACCAGTAGATGGAGACACCACTATCTCGGGTGAGAAAGTTAGGCTGTAGGATATATATCTATGCCCTTGTCGGGAACTATATCAAAGTTTTTTATTGTATTTGTGTGAATTCCGGTGCACAAATAATATAGTAGAATATTAATGTATACAATAGCCTAATCACTTGACGTGAACAATGAATAATGTGATATTAATGTGACGTGTGTGACATTAATTTGACATATGTGTGTGATGATGTGTGACTTATGTGATGTGTGTGAGTACTTGTCACATAATACTTGACACCAGTAATTAGTCATGTGATGTTATAGTGATTATAGTGATGAGTACTAACACCATCTCCCTTGTTTTTTGCCCTTAGACTTAATTTTGGTTTCCCAGATCTTGTGCAAGCTTCTCTTAAACTTTCCCCTTCTGGTTACCTTTCATTTCAGTGACAAAGTTATTTATCTCTATTCTCATACATGAAGTTATATTTTTCTGTTATTATAATATGATTCCTGTTAGTATAATCTATATACTATATACTCTATATATTACTCTATATATAATCTATATATTACTCTATATATACTCTCTATATACTCTCTATATACTCTATATATTACTCTATATTACTCTATATATATACTCTATATATATACTATGTATATTACTCTATAGATTACTCTATATATACAGTATACTCTATATTACTATATATATTACTCTATATATACTCTATATATATATATATACTCTACAAATATTTACTCTATATGTACTCTACATATACTCTATATTTTTTTCTCCACGTTCATTTGTACTGCACCACTGGTTTGATAATAAATGAATTGAATTAAGCGATACCACATTTCAGTACAATTGAAGGTGAAGTGACAATGTCAAAAGAGATGATGTGCATGCATGGTAGAGGAACCAAACTAGTTATTAACAGTCTCCGCCTCCACACGTACCACACCTTTCTCGTATTTCAAAGCAGCATTTCAGATTTCAGTATAGTTGCTTGGCCGATGCCAATAGTTTTGTATAATTTGTTGCTTCAGGTCACAAGTCGTTCAATGATGACGTGACTGTGAAGAGGGATATCACACTGGACGATGGTGAGAGAGTTAACTGTGAGGACCTGACAGATTTAGCATCGGTAATCCTACTTTCTACGGGAGAGCAAACGATGTACGCATCCGATGTTTGGTTTAGCGGTAAAGTGCACATACTGGGTAATCTAACGTTGGAGGGTTTCATGCACAACTTGGAAGGATCTATTTACCTGTCGGAAGGGCTCATCCGAGGCTCGGACCTGATCTACGACTTCGATCTTAGCTCAGTGGTCACCTTGAACGGTGAACAAAATATAACAGGTAAGATGGAACAACTTTGCTTTCTTTCCTCTTTCATAATTAAAGATGATATTTATGCCGTGTGGATCAGATAAAATATGAATATAGCTCACTTTGAAATTTCATCTGTATCTGTTTTGACATAACGATAGCAGTCTCCTTCTGTTGTTATAACTTTGTTACCTCTTGGTACTGACTTCACATGATAGCACCACTCTGTGGTAAATCGTCCACCCCTCCCCCACTAGCATCTCCACCCCACTCCTAATCGCTTCATCCCACCTCTTGCGATGACACAAAAGTATCATATCTATAATTTGAATTTCCAACCAGGAATTAAATCCTGCCATGGAAGGTATTCATAGCATAAAGTTTTTGTGGAGGAAGTGCAACATTTGTTCTACTCAGTTTAAAATGTGCCTAAAAACCTCTGACTCATTAATGAATCATTCAGTAATCATGTACTTCCAACTATTACTATATCGTTAATTGTCCCAAAATTTTTTTCTTTTAACATTGAACATCGTTGAATTTGTCTCTATCTTTAGGTACAAAAATATTCCATAAACCAGTTACGGTGTTTGGGAATATGAGTTGCACAGATATCAATGTCACAGGGAATCTTCAGGACATTCCAATTGATGTATTTTATTATTATGCTGTGGTAAATGACAGCGACCGTACCATCGAGGGACAGAAATCGTTTGCTTCGATGACAGGTAAAAATACAAGACAGCATGAGATTGTAGTCTTCAATAGTAATGAAAACTTTCACATCAAACTGCTGATGATCAAATCATGAAACTTTGGAAAATGTTATTTTTCTAGTTGTAAGACAATGTATCCACAACTCATATTTGGAGCTAGCTTTGGATTTTTGTCAGTCGAACTAATACTCACATTTGGAGCTAGCTTTGGA